>JAHWFP010132630.1:215527-277339 GCA_023313725.1 Lithobius niger
CGTCCAGTCTGTTCTGTGAGACTGGACGGACGCTGTTCCGTGACGGTTTTCTGTTTGAGACCGATTTTGGATAGACTGGGGTTCAATGAGGCGAAATTGCTTGCAAGGCTGTGCACTGGGCTGTGCACCTCCCCTGCCAAACAACCAGGACTGGTCAAAAGTGGCAAAACTTCGGGAGCCTCGAAGATGTTCTCAAGAGCGCCATAAGTGCCCAACACTCGACAAAGAGTCAGTGCTGACTGCAAAGGACGGCAAATCAAGGTCTAGCGCCACATCCAATGCAACCGAAATAGCAAGTTTTCCGCAGATCGTACTGGACGTCACTGCACTTATAGTCCTTATACGCATCACCTTCAATGAGGGCACACAGACACCGATTCCCTCTACCTGTTTAACTGCCTCATACGAGGCATCACAGTAAACATCGCATTCACCTACATTGATTCAAACACACTGAGGAGCGCCAGACACCGCGTCCAGGGACTGAGAAGGCACATCCACCCGACATCAAAGCATCGCTCTGATATTTGGAGTAGAGTCATGACCCAACACGCGGCAGTGCCCAACAGCTCAAGCACTTTCGTATTTAGTCGCCTGTAATCGGACAGAATCTTCCGAACCGGGTCTGCTGAACCTTAACTAGGATTGTGCATGCACAGGGCCGTCAGTAGCTCTATTGCCCAAAGCTTCAAGGGCGGCTCACCACATTACACACACAATATCTAAATCGGTGTCGACGCTATACATCCTGACACACTGCCTAGACACTCGTTAACAGCTAATTGTAGTGTCCTTATGTGCCGTGGTGTGACACACAAAAACGGCTGATTATAGTCTAGGCACGTTTTTACGAAGGTTCTGAACGTTGCCAGCAGTGCACCGCGCTGAACTGTCACATGCCTCACAAGGGCATTAAGGACAGACGCACGTGACTGCACTATCATGTGGAGCTGACTCACATGCTGACCCCATTCTAACCCCTTATCGAGAAGAACGCCTAGGTACTTGACTTGTTGCTTGAGTTGAACTCTCACTCCACCCACAACCAATGTTGGCTGCACCTGGTGCATGTCGCACGACAGCGAAAAGACCACAACCTCCGTTTTCGCACGGGCCAGTAGCAGCCCCCTGTCTCCCAGTCGTTGCATCACCAGATCAAGGGCCCGCCGGGCATGTTCCGTCATGAGACTCAGGTCTCTACCCACAAACCAAAGCGCAACATCATCGGCATAGCATACAATGTTAGCCAACACAACTAATTCCACGAGGACATCATTTATTCGATCGCAAAGAGTGTCAGGCTGAGACAGCTCCCTTGTGGGAGTCCCCGGTCAGTCTGCGCATCAGGAGTGTTATCAACACACCAAAACATTTGCCAAGTTAATCGCGCCAACTAATAGTTTGAAGGTTAAATGAAAACTGGAACATTGCTACTTTCGGTAGCAATGTTCAAGTTTTCATGTAACACCCAAAGTATTATTAGTTGCGATTAAGTTGGCGAATTTTTTGGTGTGTTGATATCACTCCTTTGAAGGGCCGAACCATTCGGAACTTGGCGGTCTCTTTTACCAGTTTTGGTTTTTGGTATGATATCACTTCTTTTTTTAAAACTGTGTATTAGACTCACCTCAACTAGCTTGCAGTAATAACGTGACACTTCAACTATAGCTTGAGTGGCCATTTTTCCAATATTTTGATTTCGTATCACTCCTTTGAGTGAGGCCGAACCAGTACCTACTTGTTGACCTCTTTACTAGTTTCTGGTTTATTTGGCACTTTGTTTGTTTTTCGTGAATTGGACGTAGATACAATTTTTTTTGCAACGTTGTTCAGATTTGTGACGACACGCTAACGTGTGTCTTGATACGTACATCAGTATACACGTTGTCATTGTCAGAACTTTGGCCGTCCAATCAGACACGATCCCGACAATACTAACAATGGTTATAACAATGGTTATAACAATACTTTCGTACATACGCGCCCTCCCACACCATTACCGTTACACCCCCAGGCTTTAAACCAGAAAAGATTTGCAGTTCGTATCGTACTGCAGCCATTCGTCCAATTTCGTAGTTGGAAGCATTCCTGTTATCTCTGTATAGATGTACAATCACCTTATGGAAATAAACATGGCGATGAGCGGACTAGAATTAGCTAGCTAGTAGCTAGTTACACATTTGCAATGTATTGAGGGGTCAGAATTTCCATTGAAAGCTGCTTAGGTGACATTCCTTCACGAGTTAATTTTTGTCAGGTCGGTCATTGCTCTCCATTTTACCACAATTTAAGCTTTTGTGCCGCATTATTATTTTTCCGTCTGAACGTTCCCAATTATGCTTCAGGATATTAGACACTTCTACGGAATCGCGCTACAATGGTTTACCTCCTCGACAATTGAATTGATGTGATGTTTGTTGCCTAACTTGGCGCCTTAGTTTGTGTCTAGATTTAAGTATTTTTTGAAGAAAACAGATTAAGATTGAATTGGTCCTAAAACCCAAACAGAAGTCCGTATGAAATTGTGGTAACAAATTCCTGTCAATCATTTACCCTGCATTTTTACGCGTTTCTTTGGTTTTGCGGCAAGCGATATTTAAGCCCTAGAGCTGGCAATTAAATAGTATGAGAAGGTTGAGTTGTATATGCGTTCAGTAAAAAAAAACTTCGCTGAGCGAGTCGCTGTGAAAAAGTGATGGATAAGCGTCATAATGCTGTTTGTCACGCTTCATTCCTACGGAACTTATCATGCCTTCCTGGTTATCTGTCCGTTCTTTTTTCCCCGACAGCATTTAATAAGGGACGGTGCCCCCACACTAGGTTACCAGGTCACGGCGGCCAATGAGAATGCTTACGGTTTATGTAACACCATGACTTGGCCACCGCGGCCTGTCAGTTACGGCGGACTCTGGGATCCCGGCCAGTGAGCAGGCCAGAAGGCGGTCGCGACGACCGGATATCTACAAATGATTCAATAGCCAGTAACAAACTGGGAGTTGAACCAAAAGTGTCCCATCGTCTGCATCAGTCGCACACGTGGTCAGTTTGGCAGGGTAGTTTGTGTTTGTTGGTTCATCCGTTACGTCACACTCTGGGGAGTAGATGGTGATTGATACATTGTGACAATACAAATATATTACGTCGATGGATGATTCGACTGATTTTTACAATTGTGACACAGGGGTGGGGGAGCCTCTAAAATGTCACGGCGCAATCTTGCATCACATTTTGGCCTTCAAATCAAATCACTTTAATCCTATGGCGTGTTATTTAGTAAAACACTAGTTCAGATGCAATTCCATTTACACAGTCACGCCGTAGCAATCTTCAAGTTTTCATTAATGTCGAAAGTATTATCCGGTGCGATTAGCTTGTTTAACAGAGTTAACCTTGGTGAGTTTTCCCTGGTTGAATAATATCACTACCTTCAAAAGTCGAGCCTTTTTGAAAACTTAGCAGCATCTCTTATACTAGTTTCGGTTATGGGTGGATATCACAACTTTCATAGAACTGTGAACGTGCCGAAGGTCATACCGCCCTGTCATCATGTCTACCTTTTTTTCTGGAGGAACTTTATATCACATTGATAATTTTCACATTTGCCATTTCCCATTAGCCGTTACATCATAACCACTGACACGGATTGATTTATTATATGCCCATTGTTCACACGCTTAAGTTCTTCAATCCTAGTTTTGCACACACTGACTAACATACACTGATTATCGTTTACTTCTCTCACTCATCAGCGCATCCTTCTTCAGTCGCTCCACCCGAGGTCAATGTTAATCTACACTCTGAAGCTGGAATTGTTCACTCAAGCAGCGCATTCCCATTCAGTTGTTTTGTTTATCCCTGCACCTTCCTCTTACATTTCCGACAATTTGTAAAAGTTTTGGCTGCACTGTGAGTTATCTCGAACATAGTAAGATACGCTTTTAGTTGCTGACAGTTAGTACACACATGTAACTTAGGACCATGAACGTACAAAGGTCGCACTGTCTTATCTTCATCTCTCCCTTTTTTCATGAAGAATTTTGTATGCATAAATAATTAACCGTCACAACAGCCAAATTGAAAATTGTTTTGTTTGCTTTTTTCGTTCACATTTTGTCATGCAGAAAGCTCTGAAGTCAACTTTTACTAAAACATTACATCGCAAAGCATTCTGTTTTTTTTTTGGTTACTAACATAAATCCTCGTTTGCTCGTGGATGTTCGTATTGTTGCGTAAGAATCATCTAAGGTAAATCTGTATATTGTTAGGCAATCCACGGCAACGTACGTAAATGACTGATTATAATGTCATTTGTTACAGTTTAAGATTTTAGTTCGTTCAGACCTTTACAATAAATCTAAGGACCAGGGTTGAATGTTTAAGCCATTGTTGCTTGAAATGTTTGGTTGTAACATAGAAAAGAAACGAAACTTAAATTCCTTGGTTGCGAATTTCAAAACCATCCTACACAATTGTCCTGACCTCTAATAGCCCCAAACCAACAAAACGATTATGTTCTGGCCACCATGCATTCGTGCGTAACCGTTCAGCTTACCCATTTTTCGGTAACAAAAAGCAAACAATTAGGATTCAACATGGGGGAAAAGACAGACTATATATCATGAAAACAACGCTATTGATGCATCTATCTCGTGATGAAGGGTAGACATTAATCTTTTAACTGTTAGTTTTTCTTAATCGCTGCCCCTTCACCTTACATTTTCCACAAATTAAAAGATTTCGGCCGCATTGGGATTTATCCTCAACATGATAAAATATGTTATTAGTTACTTACTGGTAACAGACACGTGTATGTTAGTGAGCCACGATATTGATATGTGATAGTTATAGCCAGCCATCCTTTTTACAACAATGGGATACAATAAGTGATTTATTGAATAGTTTTTTTTCGTTCGAGGAGCCAGAATCGTCCGAGCCCAAAGGCCGAGGATGTTCTGGTCCGAGTACGTAAAAACTATCCAATAAATCAATTACTGTATCCCATTGTTGGAAAAAGGATGGCTATACGTTTCTTATATACCATACTAAAAGGCTGTTTTCGCCGTTTGATCGTGTTTATTTACAGCCATTAATGGTACTGAAATTGGTTTAGCACGGCTTTACTTTTCATTGTTACAACGGAGGGAAGAACGGCGACCGGTATTGTTTAACTATTATGTTTATCGTGAGCGCATGGTGCGAGACCAATAGGCTCAAATAAAGAAAAAAAAAGACCGGCAACCATGAAACAGCGCACGCATCTCCACGTATATTCGCGCGCTCGTCTATCCTTGTCCGTTCGTCCTTTCGATTTCCTTGCGTTTTGATCGTTGTCGGAATTTTATTTTGGCTGCATTCAGTGTTTCGTTGGGCGTTGACCAACTGTTTGACGAAGATGAAGATGGAGTTTTGAGCCAGGCTTTGGCTGAAGCGGAAGGTGAAGCAGTTTTAAGAAACGAAGGTCAATCTCTCGGTAAGAATGCAAAATGTAGATTTCCATTTTGTCAAAGAAGATGAGTTGAAAAGCGAGCAGGCTGGGCGTCAATGCAATAATACAAAGAATTCTAGCAAATGGTCGCTGAACGTTTACTTGGTATGGGCTAAAGCACGTAATGAAGTGATGGTATTGGTGACGGTCTAGTGGCCGGGGACATATCTGTCACTGACCCTATCATATTGAATAAGTGGCTGTCGTTCTTTGTGGTAGAAGCTCGTCGTGTTGATGGATCATCTTACCCACCAAATTCATTGTATGCATTATTAGTCCAGTCAAAATAGGACTTAAGGTGGAATAAAATCCCAAAGTCCTGAAACTTTGTAAGGTTGTTCGGGGAGGTCTAGTAATGACTATATCAAAAGTCCTGATGATTTGGAGGTGAGCTGGCTTCGCTAGATCATAAAATGCTCCCAACTATGTAAATATTTATTAGTTTTCCGTTAATATCTCGGAATTTGTAGGTCCTACCAAAAAAATGTTCTTACAAAAATTAAAGAGGACAAAATTTACCACAAAAATGATTCTCTTCGTTTTTACTCTAGCACCGATAGTTTACGAAGTATTCGAGTTCGAAAATTGAAAACTCTTCGAAATTGACAGAGATCTGCTGTACGTGGTGTGTACATAGATCAGTTGAACACACCCTAATCTCATTTAAGGTACTACACGATCATATAACATCAAACACTTATTTACCGCTATTCATATTTATTTACCACATGTGCAGTTACTACATCAGGTTAGTACATAACATCACATCGTAACACCAAATCAAGTCGAGGTAAACGTCGTCCTCGGTCTAGTCTATCATGTGTCCAGTGTCCACCGATTTTTGTTTTCGAAAAAACGGAACATTAGAAATGCATACTTATGTTCAGGTTACGCCCAAGGTTTGTCCCATGATTATTATTTGATGGCAACACATTAGCGTGTGTCTAGATTTAGCATGCGTCATCTCGATGAGTAGTTGATTTCTGGATTGTTGCAGTATCATGGCAAACAATCACGGAAACAATTCAACTGGATTCCCGAAACCCGCATTGAAAAAGTAAATAAGTCACTCAGTCATGTCGGCCGCCCAATTTTGAGACCGTAGGCCGTAGGCCTCACAATTTAAGTCTTTGAACGCTACGGTTTAAAACTTGAAGATTTAAGGCAAAATCAAGATCATTTAATTTTGGTTCTCCACAACGAGCTAGCTAACTCAAACAACGACAATGTTAGTTTCCCGGCACCCAACTATCGTTGCATCTTGTTCGAGTGAGCTATAATCCGATATTGTGCGCCTCGCCTATTGTTACCCTATTGTTACATGTTGCAGCATTGTAACATTTTGACATTGTTAGCCGTTCCTCCTCCGCCTCCTCCTGTCCATTTTCTGAAATTCTCGTGCGCAAATGAACTCTAATAAGCACGGCCTGTGCTAATGCGTGTAGCTGAAAGATGGATTCTTAGATTTTACCCTCCAACAATCAAATGTTTAGCAAAGACAAACCACGTTGACGAAGAATGGACGTGGCGTTTGTTGACTGGCATTGTTCTCTCATTACAAATGGTTTTAAAAACGATGTAAAACAATAAAAGAGATCGACCAGGACCCGTAACTCCGGAATGGCTCGGCCAATTGAAAAAGTGGTATCTTTTCGGATGAAGCCCAAGGAAATTTCTGGCTTAGATCATGCTTCAGACTTTAGGAAAGTGCAACAGTTTCTTTCTGAAATGCTGTCGCACAAGACCAAGACCAAACGCACGTGAACAGTTTTCAAATTTATATGTGGCTCCCTTCTTTTACTCTTGCACAGAATTGCATAATTTTTGGTATGAATATATTTTCCGTATTTACCAACTATCTGGCCAAGTTTCGCCGAAAAATATTGAATGGGAACGAAGATATTAAGTTTTTTTTTTAGTTTTCCTGGTGTGAGGACTTCAAGCCCATACAATGCGTCCTAGGGTGTACCCCCAGGATGTTCCAATAACCACATGTTTTATTATCTGAGGGATTATTCTGATTACGATGAACTGAGTGAGATCTAATACGAAATGTGTTAGCCAATCAAATAATGCACCTCTATGACAAAAAGAAAACTCGGAACATTGGGCTCACTTAAACATTTTCCAATGATTATATTTTAAGACAATTTTACGTACGAATGCTTTGGTCGTTCGTGTTTTTTTATGATTAAACGGAACACATATTTTAAACATCACAAGGATAAAACTACGTTTACCTGTCTTGTTGTAGATGTAGCCGCAACTCTTCATGTTTTAATTTAATACGAGCCACTAAATGGTATTTATCTTCTGTGAAGTCTGCAATGCTTCGTTTACGCAGTTGGCGCAGTGATACGCTTGCCGCACTGTAGTCCGGAACTATAATTAAAAAACGGGAAAAAATCTTTAACTTAGACTGCGGAGCAACACTGTAGTAGTGATATTATAATGCCTTTATGGGAAGTACAATTAGGAAACAGGGCTTGGATGATTCCTTAGCGAAAAGATATTAGTGTCACATCAGCTCACTTATTCTGATCAGCACTACGAAAAATCTACCATGCAATTAGTGGGTAATTAGGTGGTAAACAATTGTGCAAAGTGATAACCAGGAATCACAACTAGTTGGCACCACAGAAAACAATTATTTGCATATTTAAACATGCTAACAAGGATTAATTAATACCTTATTAAAGAGTGCGAAGCAACTTAAGAATGTAACGTAGAATTAGGGAGTCCCGGAAAAAAAATCCCTGGAAATAAAATCCCCGGAAAGAAAATCCCGGTAAAATAGTCCCCGGAAAAAAGATCCCACGGAAAAAAATCCCCCGGAAAATAAATCCCCGGAATAAAGATCCCTGGAAAAAAAATCCCTGGAAAAAAGATCCCATGGAAAAATGATCCCGTGGGAAGAAAATCCCCAGAAAAAAATCACGAGGGTTTAATAAGACAATGCTTTACAAGATCTGAGAATTAAAATGTAATAAAAAAAATCAAAATCATCAACGAATGTGCGTATTGTACATAGTAGCACAAGTCTCGATGAGAACGCTTGAAGTACGTGTAAACTGTGTTTGTTCTAAAACTTAACTAACACACGTGTGAAGGTTAAAAAGAGGAACATCAACAAGAAACTATCCATAAATATGATAACTTCTGTGATTGGCTATGATTTGTGTCTGCCTTTCTCGCGCTGCCACGCTCGCTGCGACAATGTATCTAACACCAGGAACAACTAAATACTACACACGTCTGGCGCACTTGGGCGTAGCCATGTTATGACTTTCGCTTTGTATTCCACCGTTTGCACAAGCCCGTCTGAGAGACACAAATTTCAGTTCCTGTGGCTCCAAGTCAGTTGATTTAACATCACTAAAATCTTATTTTACCAAATATTCCTGTTAATATCAGAAACAGTCCCATATTCTTTCAAGTAGGGATGCCTCTTTAATAAGTAGAATTGCTAAAAATTTTGGATATTTTTTTAATTTGGGGATTTATTTTCCGGGGATTTTTTTTACTGGGATGTTTTTTCCAGGGGATTTTTATTCCGGGGATTTATTTTCCAGGGGATTATTTTTCCGCGGGATCTTTTTTCCGGGGACTATTTTACCGGGATTTTTTTCTGGGGATTTTTTTCCAGGGATTTTTTTTCCGGTCCCCAGAGTTAGGTTAGGTTACATACCATTTGTTTTCGATGCTACTACGATTTCTGGTTCTGCCTGGTGCTAACTAGTGGCAAGCGTATAATCAATAAGCTATGCAACAGGACAACAGCATTGTTCATTAGGCCTGATTTGTTTATTCCTGCATTACGTAGCGCATTACACTGTAATAAATATGCTTCACAGGAGCTATATACAGTGTAGTTACACATCCGTAATGCACTTTCACTTGAGAAATGGTCACCTAAAACTTATTTTATTCCTAGTTTAGGGAGACCCAAACATGATTTCTGTAACAACCAAGATAACGATCAACGGACTAAGACTTAGACGTACTTAAACGCAACGGTCTGAGACTTAAATGAAGGTGCTATACCGTTGACCTTGTAGCTTTGGACATGGCTAAAGCTTTTGACTTTGTGCCTAACCATTTACTTCTTATGAAGCTTCATGGCTATGGTCATCAGATGGTGTTTTGAACTGGTATCATGTCTTTTTTTTAAGAAAGAAGAAAAAATTTGTTGTTGTGAATGGAAAAAGGTCAAATCAGGCTCCAGTCTTGTCTGGGGTCCTATTATGTTTTTTTTTTATTTAAATAAATGACCTGATGGAATCCATACACTCTGGCAAAGCTGTGTTTGCAGATGAGGGGGGGGGAATGAGGCTTAATGGCGCGTCGACAACTTGGTCATTAGCGCCAACCTCAGTCACAGTGCAGTGGTCCGGGTTGCCACTGCACCACACATTACAGAGATGTTATTCAAACCCCTAATCTAAATCTTGCAGATGATTCTACAGTGTTCAGATGTATTACGGAAGCGGTGGACAGAAGACGGCTACAATTTGATTAGGATCGCACTGAAGAGTGGTGTAAGAAGTGGAGAAAGAATCTCAATCCTACCAAGACCAAAGTTTTAGTGGTGTCTAGACCAAGGACTGTTGTCATTCCCGAGTATAAAATCGGTAATGATGCTTTGCAGATGGTTGATAGACTCTATTCTGGGAGTTCAAATTAACAATAGGCGAAACTGGAATGATAAGTATCGAGCCAACTCGGAAGTTCGTTTCATAAACCGTGTTTTGGCTCGTACAACGACGCGCATTAGAGATCTGGTTTTTAATGCTTTAGTTCGGTCAAAACTCAATTACTGCAGTGCTGTGTGGGACCCTGAAACTAGATGTTTGGTGTGGACATGCGTGAGATAGTGCAACGCGGTGCACGGATGGTTCAGCAAATTCGATTGTGACACATGCGTCTCTAGTTTGCTGAACCCTCTGGAATGGTACCCACTTGAGGTCGAAAGAAGGGATCGTCGACTAGGACTGTTCTACACGATCTATAACAAGGCAGGGCTATCTACAGTACTGGCCGGATCTTGAATGAAAAATAGCATACGCCACTAGGTTGGGAAATATGGCCGCCGAAAACGCCACTTAAGCGATGATTGCCTCTTTCTGTCAACCGAGGGCGACACCGTCCGTACAAAAATGCAATGTTCCTTCCCTTGCAACACTTTCTGAATACACAAACGTGTCGCTTTTTTTTCCAATCGCAGCGAAATAGCTTAAATGTGGCTGAGTGATAGCTTAAAAACTATTTTAAAATATTTTAATACATAATAAAAATTAGTCACGCAAATCTACGTAAAATTAAAATTACATTTTGATAACCGCCACTAGATGCCAACAGATGTCGCTCTTCACCGTACAAAACTTCACTGATGCGATTTGCCAATTCCCGAACAGACCTCAAGGAATGCGACAGTCGTGGCGTCCATTTTGTGTACCCCCTCTAATTCGTTGTAGGTCGGGCCAGTTAGTTTAGTAGCCATGAACAAGGATACTCCTGTAAACCCAGGCGACTACATACAAATTCCCAGCTATTTTAGGCTCCATGATCACCCGAAGAAGGCTAATAGGGTGCAGTGTAATACAAATGTACTTGAGATCCTTCGTTCCCAAAACTGTTAGAAACTGGAACAAGTTGACTACTGAAACTGTGAATGCTACAAGTTTTATTGATTTCAAAAATTGTTTAGATTTACAGTGTCAACATTCTTGCAGTTAGTTTTCGTGGTAAAACACACTAATTAACGATTTCAAAGAAGCACTTGTGGTATTATAACCGATAATACTGATGGAAACAGACATTTTTGCAGAAATATTTTGATAATCAAATCTAAGCACGTTTGTCATTGAAAAAAGTCATTATGGAAGTCTTCAGATTTTTCTGAGTAGCTCATATAATTTTTGGAAGGTCTTTGACTGGTTCAGACTCTGCCACCCACAAAATGTGAATCAGAAACAACAATAGTTGCATGATAATGAGGTTCTTCCACACATGTGTATGTGGCTACAACGCCAAGTAAATGAGTTAAGTTAAATTATTTTAAATTAAAAAGCCAAATAGTGCTATTAAGAAAGATAATAAAATAATGTCAAAAGATTGTGTAAATCAAAAATACGCATTCCAAAATACTAATTCAATCGGAATTGTATCCGAGTTGTAAAACTAGGAACAATGAAGTTGATGACAACAAACATTGATGAAAAGGGGGATTTCCTGAATCCATAGCTTGTAGAATATTCTAGCTTGTTTTGATGTTTTGATGTTGTTGTTGTGAACTAAAAGAAGTTCTTTTTTTCTTACTCTGTTCATGGTGCCCAAACACTGACTGTAATTCTCTTCTTGTCATAAGCTTATGAATTTCTTCAAACGCCTAGAAATAAAATTAAGCATATTGTTACATGCAGTAAATACAACGTTACACGCTAAATTAAAAGAGGCAAACACATTTTTTTAGCCATCCATGTCTTCCTAAGGCCCCCTTGGCTTAAAATGTGGCTGCGAGTAGGCTATTGGAGTTGACAATGTCCGGTGTTAGGTAGCAGATTCTGGCACAATGTTCAACTTTGTTTTAACAGTGTCTTTAAATATTTGTAACTTTATACTATGTCCTTTACAATGTTTTAACATTGTTTTTTTTTCTCCGTGGTATAATTGTTGTACATTGAATGATACAGGTTAAGACCAATTTCAGAGGGGTTAAAAAATACTAAAAACAGAAGCAAAGTGACCTGTTTTCTCACACCATACACTTCAAATCCATCCATATTTTCGAAAATACAAGAGGCTCAATGTGATATCACAGCCTCCTCCTAAAGGGAGAGCAACAAGAGACAACTAGTTGGGTTGACAGTTATGGAGTGTGTGGAGGCCATTGTTTGTCGCCATGCTTTTTTTATGAGTAAAGGCCTCTCCAGACAGAAGCAAATTTCGTGCGAAGCTATGCGTGACTACGTGCTTACAAGGTCAAAATTGCAGCAATCGTGTGGTGGGTGTTGCGTTAAGGACGAATATTGAAGTCTTTTTTTACACCATAGTGCGTTGGCGTGCAGCCGCGAGCTGCCAGTCTGGATTGGGCTTAAGTTGACATGACCAAGTGAATGCAACAAGAGTACATAAGTAGTATTCACAGTGTTGTGCTTACAGTGCCACCTGCCTATGGTATTGTAAAGTATAATCATTACAAGTATATATTACACCTCCAGTTCGTACAGTGTAGTGACCCCCAGTATTCATGTTATTATATTTTTGTCTTGGTTGTTTAACAAAGTTAATCTCGAATTTTCCTTTTCCTTGTAGATCAAAAATTTTTTTCTGACTAAAATTAGTTACGAGTTTATGACCTAATAAATATAAATTTCTGACAATAATTTGGCAACTCTCACGTAATTATTTTTACAACATGAATGATCTAAACACACGCTAGTGTGTCACGCCAAGTTAGGCAACAAACATCACAACAAATATCACATCAATTCAATTGTCGAAGTTGTAAACCGTTGTAGCGCAACGCCATAGCGTCAGTGTCTTATATCTTGAAGCATAGTTGGGCACACTTCAGGTACTTGGGGAAAAATAATAATGCGGTATAAAAGCTTAAATTGTGTTGAAATCAAGAGCAATGACTCACCTGACAAAAATTAACTCATGTAGGAATACCAGCTAAGCTGCTTTCAATGCAAAATCTAACCCTCAATAACGTTGTAAATGTTTTACTACTAGCTATTCGCTCCTCCCCATGGTAAATTCCATAGGGTGATTATTCATCGCTACCAAGATAATAGGAAGGCTTCCAGCTATGAAATTGGACGAATGGGTGCAGTACAATATGACCTACGTATCTTTTATGGTTTGAAGCCTGGGGACGTGACGGACATGGCGTGGGAGGGCGCGTAAATACAAAAATATTGTTATAACCATTGTTAGAATTGTCGGCATCGTCTCTCCTTGGACGGCCAAAGTTCGGACAATGAGAACGTGTATACTCACGTGCGTGCTTACACACACACTAGAGTATCACGATAAATCTAAACAACGTTGCAGAGAAATTGTATTCATGTCTAATTCACGAAAAATAAACCAACTGTAAAAACAAAGCAAAATAAAGAAAGCTGGTGAAGAGGCCAACAAGTTGAGAGTGGTTCGGCCCTTCAAAGGAGTGATATCAATACACCAAAACTAACTAAATAAAACAAAGTACAACAAAATTAAAATCAAACCAAAAATCTATAAATAGGTAACTGAGTTGAGAATGGTTCGGCGTATAGGCAAAAGGTAGTAGCAAATCGTAGAAAACCAATTTCTTGTGACGTGGCACTTTATTACACATCTGCACGATAGTGGAGTTGGGTCAAAACACAATTTAAAAAAAAAGGAGTGATATCATACAAAAAACCAAAACTGGGAAAAGGCGCCGCCAAGTTCCGAACGGTTCGACCCTTAAAAGGAGTGATATCATCACACCAAAACATTCGCCAACCTAATCGCACTAAATAATACTTTGAACATTAAATGAAAACTTGAATATTGCTACCGAAAGTAGCAATGTTTCTAGTTTTCATTTAACCTTTGAACTATTAAGTGGTGCGATTAACTTGGCGAATGTTTTGGTGTGTTGAAATCACTCCGTTTAAGGGGCGAACCATTCGGAACTTGGCGGCCCCTTTTACCAGTTTTGGTTTTTGATATGATCAAAGTAACAAGACATAATGAAAAACTATAATTACATTAAAAAAAATATGGCTATATTCTCCCTAGCCCCCTCCTAGAATTAAATAATGGTAACGAATTCATTCGCTTAAAAGGTTGAGCACTCGTGGTGCGTCTTCTCAACTCTGCAGATTTTTGGTTACTGTTCTAGGTTACTACATTTTCGGCATCGGTCTTCGCATCGCTGAATTGCTGGCGGCCAGGGCCAAAGCGACTGGGGGGATTGGGGGGCGGGAGTCCCCCCCCCCAACCATCCAAGAAAGCAGAAATATCAACAAACTCTGCATAAAACAAACTCTGCGTAAGGACTTCTGCCAAGTTATCGCCGTCTGAAGTTGTGATATCAAATCAATGTAAAAAATTAATGCGGAGTTGCCTATTTGATTTACTAGTTCGTCTGCTAGTTTATCATTGCCTTGGTTTTAGTTAAAACAATAACGTGAACTAAGGCTGTACTTCATGAAAATCAGGTACAGTTGGCAAAATCAAAAACCGAGTTGGAAAAATTGAATTAGCTGTTTGATTTTCTGTTGTCCTTTTTCTGGTAACCTATCGCCACTAAATTTGAATTTGTATTAATGCAGAAAATTGTTAAAAATTTTAAACTTGTTAATTTCGAAGGTCCAAAATTTGACGATAAGAGTTCATAAGATCCCATATTAAAGGACAAAAGTGACCCAAGGGCCACGAAATGAGGGCAAAAATTACCCTACGGGACTGGTAATTTATTTATCGCTGGGGAGGTCGGAGGAAGGGAGGGGGTCATGAAGTTTTTGGACCCTCTCAAGGGTGAGGTCATAAATTTTTCAGGTCCCGTCAAAAGGGGGAGGTCAAAAACACAGTGACCAACTGGAAAAAAAAGTCATTTTTGGACCACAAAAATGGCACTTACAGCAGTCAAAATTTTCAAAAACGGTCCAGACCCCCCATGCTGTTTACAAGGTTTTGAAACTAATAGTACTATTACTGGGAGTACAGTTTTTACATAAAACTTTATAGAAAAGCCTTGGTACCTGGTTTCTTGACGTCTTCTGCATTTCAGGTGCTGACTATGTTAGGATGGGGTAATACAATCAAACAGTGTGTTCATCATACTTTTGTAGGAATCTCGACAAAAAATGGATGTCAACTGTTTTTTGGGGGGTGGTCACATCATTTTTGGACCTTAGGGTGGGGGAATCAAGGTTTTTTCAGGTCTTGAAGGGGGAGTCATCGAAAATTTAGTAGTCACATTTTCATTTCCCACCCCACCCCCACGGCCATAAATAATGGCTGGTCCCCAAGATCCCCTGAATCAATGGAAAAAAATTAAATTGGATCATGTTGATTTCAAATGTGGAAGCTCTTTTCCAATAATACCTCAAGTTGTTTTGGACAAAACTGAGGTAAAATGTTTCGCCATTTCTTTCGTCTTTCGACGCTCCATTATTTAAAAACTGGAGCATGTTTTTGTTTTAAAATGTGAAAGTTTTTTTTTTTTTTTACAATGATACCTCTAGGCCTATAGTTCTTTGGGATAGAACTGAGAAAAAGATTTCATTACTTTTCACTTTTCGATAGTACATTTAAAAAAAAATGTTCTGCCCCTGACCTGCTGCCTATGCTTGCACACAGGAGTCGTCGCCATTCATTATAGCCTAAAAGTCCAAAATGTACAATTAAGTCAACTCTCAATCGTCAATGGCCAACTGGCCTGTTTATATAATTCTAAACTGAACTCGGTTTAATTTAATTTGTGAAAAAAATATCTAAAAAAATGATAGTCACAATAAAATTCTTATGAAACCTACCATCCTAAAAAAATGAATAAAAAATTCACCAAAATTCGCTTGACAATTTGTTGCTTCAGTAGAGGCTAGAACTGGAGGCTAGAAACAGGCACATAAATAGCGTAAAATGTTTCAGTTGCCGGGGCTCCGGCTTACAGCGCTCCCCCACACCCCCTAGCTGAGCTTGGCAGACCCCCTCAAAAGTCCTTTACTGGCAGCCCTACTGGCATTCTTTAAACCAGTTGACAAAATCATTAGATGAGTTGGAAAAATGAGAGTCACTCCCCCCCCCCCCCCTAACCAAGTACTCTTCGCTACGGCACCGCTGGCGGCCACATTTGTAGTCCCATAGATGGCATAGAAAAGTCTATTCAATGGTGCTAAAATCGTAGCCAGGTGGGACATAAACTTGGAATAATGATTTTTAAAAAACCTGAGTAAGATATTAATTCTTAGCTGTTGGTGCAGTGAGGCGCTGTTTTTAATAGCGTTGAGCACCTCGTCTTGACTTGAGACTCCACTTTTATAAAGTTGGAAACCCAAGTATCAAGGACTACGGTAGAGGTACTTACGCAAGCCTCAGCACGAACTTCCATGTTAAACGTCAAACTTTTAACTCCTATATTTCCACCCAGAATTGACATAGACCAACGAAATTCGGTATTTGGGGGTTGTGTTTCGACTATTTCACTGCATTACAAATTGTAATGGCAACAATCAAACTGTTCGGCGTCCACAGTATGGCCACTTGTATTGTTGTTGCTATGATTGTTGTTGTTGTTGGGACTCTTTGCCCTCACCTGGAGAGCGAACCACTGAAACGATTTTCAAATTCTATAGATTAAAACGTAGGTATGTACAAATTTTCGCAGGCTATTTTAACGTAACTACAATATTCTTGAGACGAAAAGCCAAATGGGCTCAAAATTTTGCTGTAACGTGAAGATCAAACCAGTGATCCTGTTTTCAATTTTTATAGCTTAAACTGTAGATATTAACAACGACCAGGGCCTTTGGAACGCGATTTTAATATGACTGCAGAATTATCGTCGGCAGAGCATTTATTAGAGTACTGGGCAGAAATCATAAGGCAGAGTGAGAAATTTTTGTAAATCGAGCTAAAAACATGAAATTTAGTACACAAGTCTTTATTAGCAGTGCAAATCGAACCAACCAACGACCCCCCCCCCCCATGAATTACACCGAAAGGCCCCGCGCCTCCCAAAACAAATTCTTATAGATCAGCTAAAAACATGGAATTTTGGTACACACGTTATTAATAGCAGCATAAATCAAATCAGTTATGGAACGCCGATGATATACCACCCAAAAATTCCCAGCGTCCCCTCCCTGAGGCTTGATCAGCAAATTCTTGCAAATCGAGCTAAAGGCATGATATTTGGTACACAAGACATTGAGTGCAAATCGAACCAGCCATGCAAACTCCACGAAATACCCCAAAGGACCCCGACTCCTAGTTCCTCCCACCCCCCCCCCCGTCCCCTTGAAGCTTGACCAACAAATTCTTGCAAATCGAGCTTGATAGCATAAAATTTGGTACACAAGTCATTCTTAACATTACAAATGAAAATAGGCCATGTACCCACCTTAAGTACCCGAAAGGGCTCCCCCTGTTCTCTCTCCCTGATGCTTCACCAACAAATTATTGCAGATCAAGCTAAACCCTTTAATGGCATCACACAAATCATTCTTAGCAGTACACTTCGAACCAGCCATGGAACTACCATGAAATATCCCTCTCCTCCAAGTCTTTCCCCCTCCCTGAGACTTGAACAACAAATTATTACAGTTCGAGCTAAAAGCATGAAATTAAGTACACAAGCCATTCATAGTAGTACAAATCCTACTAGGTATGGAATGGGGGGGCGCCCCCCGCCGAGATACTCTCCAAGGCACCCCAACGTCCCGCTCCTCCCCCTGTTCCTCCTCTCTGATGACTGACCAACAAATTCTTGTAGACAGTGCTGAAAAATGGAATTTGGCGCGCAAGTCATTGTTAGCTGCACAAATCCAACTAGCTCTGGAACTTCCGTGAAATCCTCAAAGGTCCCTTAGCGCTCTCCCCCTCCCTCTTCCTGCTCCATATGGCTGATACCCAAAAAAATCTTGTTGATCGTACTAAAAGAATGCATTTGAGTGCACCAATCATGGATCCCAATGAAATACCACCTAAGACTCCCACGGTATCCTCTACCCCTGTGTAGCCCCATGAAGCATCGATGACCGACGTGTTCTTGCTGAATGTACTAGAAACATGCATTGTAGCAGTAAAAACTGTACTGCATACGGAACCCCATGAGATACACTCAAGCCCCCCCCCCCCAGAGCCTCTCTGTATCCTATCCATAAGGCTGGTGACGAAAAAATTCGAGTTGAATTTGCACTGCCAAGAATGGCTTGTGTACCAATTCATGTTTTATCGTGACCAGCAAGAATTTGTTGGTCAGTAACCTCTTACAGATAAATGTGGTGGGGGCACAGAAAAGTGAAATAGGATTACCTCGAGGATTGCCATAGCTAGCTCGATTTATAAGCTAAGAAATGACTGGCTTTTAGCGTGACGTGCATGATTAGTCCAAATTCTGGCCCTTAACAGCTGTACTACACCTGAAGAACGAACCAATCAACCAATGCTCAAGTTTTTTAGCTGAAGACGTAGTTATGAAGAAGGCCTAGGGCCTTTTGAACGCTATTTTAATGTGCCTACAATTGTTGTTGTTCTTCTTGTTGGGGAAATTTTGCTCTCACTTTAAGATCGAAATAAAGAACCGATTTTCAGTATTTATAGATTAAAATTTTGTATTAAAAAGGCTCTTTTATAACAGTGATTTTAAGATGTTTGGAATATTCTTATCTTTGTTATTCTTGCTGGAACAAGGAAAAAATTATAGATATTAGTATTAAAAAACACTTAAACGTCTTAAAATAACTTCTCATACCAGCCTGTGTCTTGCTGCCTCTACTTTCCCCCTAACTGCTTTCTATTTCAGAGCCCGGACTCTGCTCAAAATTAGCGGTGTCTTCATGGTTGGCTTCAGAGCTACTCGAATCCTCTATCATGGGCTTTTATAGTATACCTATGCCCTTTGTTACTGTTTTTACCACGTCTCTTTTTAGAAAAAGATTTTGAAGTACAGTTATTTTCTTTCTTTCTGGCTCTGCACACTCTAGAAAGGTGCCCAACCTTTTTTTTTTTTTACAAAAGGATCAAGTATCTTTTTTTTAAATACTTACTAGAACTTTTAACGTGATTTGGATAACCACAGCGAAGACACGTTTTCTCAGTTGACCTTTTTGATTCAAATATAGGCTTACTTCGAGTGATTATGCCAGCTGCCGCAACCTGTAAATGTGAAACGTTCTTTTCGTCTAATTCCTGTCAACAGGACTGCTTTTCGAAATTAACCTTGTCCAGATTAACCTTTGCTAAGAGCTGTTTTTGCTCATCTCCTCATTTTAGCCCTGCAACGAATCGATCATGCAGCATAATATCCAGATCAATGCTGTTTGCAGCGCTATAGTTGCACTGTAAGGTTAGCCCCTTCAATTCAGTCACGTAACTGGTAATTGACTTAGAACTCAATTGGTCACGTTTCTGTAACGTAATCCTTTTACATAGATAATTAGCTTTTGGACACAAACTGACTTCTAACAGCTTATTTATGTTAGCTAATGGCTTAGACATTAGTGCATCTGGTGCACATAAATTTCGTAACAAGTCATAGTTTTTTGCACCTGTGTTTGTAATGAGTTTTCCCACTTGTTTATCAAGTGGTACATCATAATTGTAAAGTTAATGGCAACCTTCTCGTCATTAAACGAAATGTTCCAGGGCTCGCTGAGGGTCGAACTCCCTAAATTTACACTTGTGGGGGAGCAGGACCCTGGGGAGTTACATTTCCAACCGGAGGAATCCCTATATTGCCAGTACTACTTGTACCTCCAATACATAATAACTATTTCAAAAACATCTTCAAAAGTGCTATTTTTAGAAACCGCTGGTTCATTTAACTCGAGAGCATTGTTAAAACTTTCCTTAACCTTATTAGTTGTTTTTCTTTGTGGATTATTTTTGAAATCAACGTCGTTGTCACTGCTCATATGATTTCAGAAAAATTTAAGCAATTTAAAGCAAAATCATAATTGAATTCCATATTAATCCCAAAATTAACACCTTTAATAATTTTAAGATAGCCCCTCTTGCAAAATCTCAACAAATCAATTTAACACTTGTAAATTACTGTTATCGCCGGTAAATTGTACATGAAAATTAATTTCCAACAATTGCCAATGAAAATTACAATTTTACAATGGTGGCACAAATTGCTGTTTGTAACTTAAATTGTTGTAATTCTCCACAAATTTACTTTATAAAATTTAACATAAGAAGTCAAATTTACACCTGTAATTTACTTTTCATCACATTAGTGGTTTAACCATGTGTAACAGTTCTTTGTACAATAAGAATGTTTTAAGCCTTTTGTGACCAGCTAAGTCACTTTTAATTTTTTTTTTTGCTACTCATAAATTAATAAATAAACTTTTTTAATTTGACCTATTTCTCTACCCAACCAGTCCCAAACAATAGCGGTAATGCCTGTTCTAACACAGATTCGGGACACTCGCAGAATCGCTTAGTCTCTTTGAACGTCTCCAAAAATAGGCATTGATATATACCAAAAAAAGATGTTACAGTAATTACAAACAATCCTTTGTCATCAGTTGTCACAAAATTCCAAGCTTGTAAAATACTACGCAGATCACACTTCGACCATTCGCCTAATCACACGGCTAATGAGCATGGTTTACATGCTAACCTGAACGTAGCTCTAGCATTAGATGGTTACCAATAATTAGTATCACTAACGTGACTTTTTTACGGAATATAAGTCAGGTTTATACTGGTACACTTAGCAACAATAATGTTAACCTGTATGAAACTTATTATTACTGTTAATCGTTTCAGCTGACAATTCAGCAACTTTTCCATTGTAAGCCACTACAATTAATTTGTGTTCTATTACAAAGTTTGCTATTAAATTATTTTCAAACTGGTCCTATTTGTCGTCAGTTCTTAATCCACCCAAAACCAAAACTGGTGTAAGAGAAGCCGCCAAGTTTCAAAAAAGGGTCGGCTTTTCAAAGTAGTGATATCATTCAACTAGGGAAAGGCCGCCAAGGTTAATCCTGTTACCCCAGTTAATCGCACCTACTAATAGTTCGAAAGTTAAATGAAAACTAGAACATTGCTACTGGCGGTAGCAATCTTCAAGTTTTCATTTAACGCCCAAAGTAGTATTAGGTGCGATTAACTTAGCTAACAGGATTAACCTTTGCGGCCTTTCCCTAGTTGAATGATATCACTACTTTGAAAGGCCGACCCTTTTTTGAAACGTGGCGGCTTCTCTTACACCAGTTTTGGTTTTGGGTGGATATCACAACTTTCATGTGAACGAACGAAGGATCAGACCATTTAATCGTCCCCTCTACCTTTTCTGTCTGGAGGAATTTTATGTCTATAAATTTGCTCATTCATAATTTTCACATTTGCCGTGGTCCAATTAGCCGTTAAGTGCCAGTAAAATTGACACGGTAAGAACTTGCATATGCTTGTAAATGTACAGAGAATTTCACGGTCAATCATCACCTTTACCTGTTACAACAATAATTTGGCACGTACGAGCCACTTGAGGACCACGTGCTGATAGCTGCGACCCTCATTTTTGAAAAAGGTACTTCCACATATGACGCTTTACCTGTCTGCTGAAATTTAAATCTAGCAACTTTCCCTAATGAGCTGTAGACGTCTCTTTCTACCCTATGAGAATTAACTTGAGAACAGTAATTCTACATAAAATCAAATATCAGTTTCACTAATGCTTTCAAATAAATTAATAAAACAAGCATAGCCTTTTATCGTCGTGGGGCAGATAATTCAGTAGGAGTTCGTGTACCGTCCCCTTCAAGTTTTCATTTCGGTGCGATTAACTTGGCTAATAGGATTAACCTTGGCGGCCTTTCCCTGGTTGAATGATATCACTACTTTGAAAGGCCCACTGTTTTTTGAAACGTGGCGGCTTCTCTTATACCAGATTGGGTTTTGGATGAATATCACAACTTTCAGAGGACTGTGAATGAAGAAAAGATCAGACGGTGTAATCGTCATCTGTACCTTTTTTTCTGGAGAAATTTTGTGTCTATCAATTTTCTCATTCATAATTTTCACTTTTGCCATTGCCCAATTAGCCGTTACGTTAGTGAAATTGGCCCGGTTTGACGCTGATTTTCGTTCGCTTCGTTTACTCAATCAGCGCATCCCTCCTCACTTGGCCTCACCTCGGTTAACGTTAATCATTCAATCACTTAGTTACCATAGTGTTCACGAACACATAATTGTCCCTTTTATCGTGGTGGGGCAGATAATTTAGTTTGGATTCGTGTACCGTAACAAAAACTCGACCAAACCTTTGCCATAAAACATACTCCGTCTCTTAGTGAACCATTCTCCAATTTTCTCCTATTTTATTGAGGCCCCGGCCACCTACTTGCAACAACAATGAATTCTGACAATTAGATACTGAAACGATAAGCGTGTAACACTTAAGCATGTTATAATCTACTGTTGAGTTACAATACAAACAATGGTTACAACAATAATTTTACACTTACGAGCCACTTCAGGGCCACGTGCTTCTAGATGCAACCCCCATTTTAGAAAAAGACACTTCCCCATATGACGCTTTACCTGTCTGCCGAAATTTAGATCTGGCAACTTTCCCTAATCAGCTGTAGACGTGTCGTTATACCCTATGAGAATTAACATGGGAGCCTGCAGACTAGTTCCTAGTTACTAGTTACCAGTTACCAGTAACACAAATCAACGTTATTGAGGACACTTTTTCTCCATGAAGGACACGTTCCCACATTTTCGTGTTGACGTTTTCTTCGTTACTGGACCCAAGACACCTGATTCAAACGATTTGCAAAGTTTTCTACCGCATGGGGAATTTACACCAATATGCTGAAATCGGGTATAATTTGGTTTCAATTAAAAGACAGATAGATAGATATTTTATTGAGCCAGTCTGTATTAAAAGACAGTCTTTTTTCGTCAACAATCAGTTTTTAACAATCGGATGTCTACAATCGGACGATCTATTATTACTTGGCGGCGACACACTACCGTGTGTCTAGATTTTATTTCTCCATTTAGCAGTAATGGTGCAAATTGCATAGTTTTTCACTGTTTAAACTTTAATTTTAACGTTACTTTTTGTTACTTAACAAAAAATGGATTTTTTTTTTAGTAATTTCCATTCTCAGTTGTTCCTCACTCTGCCAGCCATCGCTTACGTTGCCCGTAAATAATACAGTTTCCACACACACTCATGTAGTGGTGCCAACACAAACAGATTAAGAAAAAATGTACTTATCACTGTCAATGTGAGACAACTAAAGATATTAAAACCCCCTACTCCGCCTCAAAAAAATGTTCCTCATACCTGGCCCTTGACTCATGTCAGAAAGACTTTGTGGAAGCGTTATTTTCCAGTTTTCGTCATCCTAAGTTGGGAACTCTTTCGAGTACAACCATCCAGGGACACCAAATACAGTACTTGTGACTTTTCACCAAACCTGATGTGACTGTCCATGGAGCTTCACGGCCGCAGACATTCCTAAGCCAAACCTTTTCTTGTCAGCATGCAAGGTATTTTAGAAGATTCTTAATTTTTTAACCCAACCCCCACCGCCCTCCCCCCTCCCTCTTCCTCCTCCAGCAAGTCCCCAGTTTAATCGGTTCACTCGCTGGTAATTCTGGTTATTAATTTGAAGAAAAGTTGAAAATTTTTAACAACTTATTAAAACTGGTTGTCCCTAACCTCTGTCACTATTAGAATATCGGGTATTCTAGACCCATTACGTAGTACGTGGTGTTCGGCTAAGAGGCGGGGTTAGCTTAACATCAAAAGTAGCATTAGCTGTTTAGGCAGAGCTGCCTTATATACGTTTATTACAGCAGTGTGCACCCGTTGACGGGTGTGCACATGCAACAATGCCTTGGACCAACATTGTGCACAGGCAACAATGCCACCACGTACAACGTAATGGTTCTTGGAAAAGGTCTGGCTTAGGAATTTCTGCGTCCATGAAGCTCCATGGACAGTCACATCAAGTTTGGTGAAAAGTCACAAGTACTGTATTTGGTGTCCTTGGATGGTTGTACTCGAAAGAGTTCCAAACTAAGGATGATGAAAACTGGAAAATAACTCTTCCACAAAGTCTTTCTGACATGACAGTCAAGGGCCAGGTATGCGGGTCATTTTTTGAGGCGGAGTAGGGGGTCAGCAAGGAAAAGTGGAAGAGATGTGCTCCCTTATGGGAAAACCCACCGGCAAACCACGAGCACTTCTAATACCACAACAGCCTATATAATTTAATATCGATTACTTTTCGAAATAACGGTCGAAATGCTTTCCAAATTGAAAAAAAAAAAACACTGAGTGCTAGACCAGGTATTTTTATCAGCTTAGGAAGCCAACGAGTAATTGAGAAAAATGATTTATACTGAAACTAGCTTCAGTGGAATTTTATTTTCAACTGAAATACCGCGTTGCGCTAAAAACAAAATGAAGGGACCAAGACAAAAATTATGAAGTATTGCGTGGAATTGCCACTCAACACCTCAGCGATGTAGTGACAGAAACGACACACTGCTGCACACTGCTGCACGGGTGCACACTGCTGTAATAAACGTATATAAGGCAGCTCTGCCTAACAGCTAATGCTACTCTTGATGTTAAGCTAACCCCGCCTCTTAACCGAACGCCACGTACTACGTAATGGGTCTAGAATACCCGATATTCTAATAGTGACAGAGGTTAGGGACAACCAGTTTTAATAAGTTGTTAAAAATTTTCAACTTTTCTTCAAATTAATAACCGGAATTACCAGCGAGTGAACGGATTAAACTGGGGACTTGCTGGAGGAGGAGGAGGGAGGGTGGGTGGGCGGTGGGGGTGGGTTATAAAATTAAGAATCTTCTAAAATACCTTGTATGCTGGCAAGAAAAGGTTTGGCTTAGGAATTTCTGCGGCCGTGAAGCTCCATGGACAGTCACTCATCCGTAAGAAGACTTACGTCTTGAGGGATAAGATATATGGGAATTATGGCACACGGGAGATAAAGGCATAAGCATTAAGGCCGAAGAAGTATATCATTAAATAACAGTTTGCCGTTTAAGAAACACTGAACCACGAACTGGAACATCACAATCCCAGAGAAGTTACTCACATATGACAAAGATGTGCACAATAATCCTAGTAGGACGATGAAGTTCACAAGATTTAGGCCTGTTCCTAAATTCGCCATGGCCAGTTGACACCGCTTTAGCGGTTTTGGGAAAGAGAGGCTTGTAGATGATTTGAACGTCGGCCAATCCAGCCAGTATTTATACACTTTGGCCAGCACGCAGGACTGTAGCTCATTGCCATCACACTGAAATGGTCAAAAGGGTTCGGATTTTTGCATAGGAAAACAGGACGGAAGCAAATGAAACGGATGAAGAGGAAGGAAACGGATGAAATGAAAAGGACTTTTTGTTGGTTCACCATTACTAGTCTGAAGAAACAAAGGTCCGTCCATAACCTTGATAGTATTTTTTACGTAATGTGGTGCAAACGTCCTGGATTCACTCCAAACACGCAGCACTGTTATCTAGGGAAGAGAGGCGGCGGGTTCAAGTTGGCTGTGTAACAGATTTAACGGTTAATAGCAACCATCAGCATCTGGTTGAAACATAGTAACAAACTCGTAAACCAGTAACAGTTACCAGTTTAATACCATGAAAATATCAGTAAAACGCTTAGCGCCTAATTCCTCTAAACAAGTAGAAGTAGCACAGCAAGTGTTACTGTTACTGCTAAATGTTAACCAACTCTGAATAGACACGTCAACATAGAACTGTGTCAACAGCCCTTCAACGTTTTGCAACAATTACTAAAAATGTGCATTAGTTAAATCTCTACTAAATGTCAACCGACTTCGAATTGACGCGTCAATATACACAACGTCAACAGCCCTTGAACGTCTTATAATTAGTTAAAATACCCACACTATCGCTCGTCAACCATTCTCTGCCATCAATTTACAGTAAAAGAGTTAAAACCCCTCGTCTTCATTGAAGTAACACTTATAACGCAGTATTTTGTCAGTTTTCGCACGTTTGCAGGGGAAAAATTCAGTCGCCCACCGAATCGTACATCTCAAACTATGCAGTAGAGGCAACTTTTGGGAGCGATCATCTTTTCACAAACGGCTTCCACTCCGTGCTCGAAACACTCCATAAATTACAAGAAGAGAGTTTGTTTAATCTTTGATTAGTTTTCCGCCACATCGAGGATGCATCCTTAGGCGGAGATGACTAGTTTAGGGCTGGAATATTACTCGGATTTCAAGAACGAAAGCCCACAACATCGGTGTTTTGCGAGCGACTTCAAAGTTGACACGTCTATCTTTCAGTCCAAAAGACAAAGCTGAAGTCACTGCTCGTGACGTGGTGGAGACGAAGAACGTCAGCGTCCGAGCTTTATAACAGGCGCAGGAGGGCTGACCAATCAGCTAGCTTGCTTCTCCTCGATTGCCGAAGTGCTTACATGATCAAGTTAAGAGTTAACACGTAAGTTATAGGCCCAAAACAAAACTTGTTAAGGATTCCAGCCAAGATTTTCGGCCGTGTGAAGTCGTGATATCAAATGCCATGCTCTTTCACCAAGCTAATCACACCGAGTGATGGTTCGAAAGTATACTGTGCAATTTTCAATTATTTCATAAACGTTTGAAGTCTTAGTCGGTGGGATTAGCTTGGCGAAAACCTTGGCGGAAATTCTTAACAAGTTTTGTTTTAGGGTTGATAGCACATCTTATTGATCCAAATTGATGAAATCAATTTTTTTTCTTAGCAGTTATTAGATGTCAACAAGTGAGCATGATAAGCTAGTTAAGTTTAGTTTATTGAGTTTCGTTATAAGTTTTTTTTTTTTTGGGGGGGGGGGGTTGTTTTTACTTTTCGGGAGCACGAATTTAAACTGGGTCATCTGCCCCACGACGATGAGAAGTACAGCTACAATACAACAATTTGACAGAGCCTGGACCAGAGGTCATGCGTTCTGTCACATGCTAAAATACAGACGGAAATATGCCAACACTGATACACGAATTCTGAGACACCGACACTGATACACCACTTACACAATTTTAATTGAATTCAACCATCAACATAAGTAGCGCGCTCATTGTATCGACAATGTTCGTGTTGCTGATTATTTGTTAAAAAAACATACAGATGTGCCTTTACATAACTAAAGTGCTTTTTAACTTTGTTTTTTGCCGATTATTTGTGGTAGTCAGTTTGCATTGTTGCTCGTTAACGAAGAAAGACTGATATTATTTTGATCACAGTTGGTGTTTTTACAACATACATGAATTATTGCAATACTTTTAATGCTCGTTTTACATGTAGGATTGTAAAGTAGTGTCAAGAGTTAAAATAATTATGCTAGGGAAAATAGTTGAAATTGCCTTGTACGGGTTAACCAAAATGGAGGAAATACAGGCGAGAGGATCGTAGGCGTTGCCATTTGGCAAGCAATGATTTGGCTGATTTCGTAACATTTTATTTGCTGCGGGTTGTTTAATAGAAAGAATCACCTTGTAGGGATGAGTTTCTGAGATTTCTGACTATTATTTCACAATCCTTAGTGCTTGAAGTATCACCTCTGGTAGGAAAAAGGCGTAGGATAGGATAACAGGTTTCTGGCTTACCAACCAACCAAAACTAATAGGGTTCACGGTTGACAGGAAAAACATCTTTTTTTTATTTGTTGTATTTGTTGAACTTTTTTCCTGTTTTGAACTTATGAAAGGCCCAGAGAGCACTAGAAATTTGGATCATGAAACTAAATTCCCGTAATGTCCCTGACTTAATCCAAGCCCTGGTTACTGGCAGTGTTGACTCGACCGTACATTCAGATGCTGTAACAAAACCACACGTTCGATATTTGCAGAAAAGTAACAAAAAGATGTGTAGTTTCAGGTCTTTTTTAAGCCCCGTTGCAAACTAAGTAACACAAATATTAGAACATAACCATAAAATAAGAAAAAAATATATATAAAAAATAGATCATCAAGAGCTAGGGCACCGTCCATAAAACAAAATTATCGCTCCAAAACATAAAATTCTGCTTTTCTATGTTTTGTTGTGGCCGTGGCCGTGGCCGTGAGACACGCAAAGAATAATTAAATGATAATTTAGGTCTTTCTGAGGAAGCGCTTTCATCTCCCTGAAGTGAAAATCCCATCGCCACGTCCAGTCTTCGGGCGAAGCGTCCGGGGCGTTGGAGTGCATGAATAGAGTTGCCAACTCAGCTATCAAAATCATACGCCGTTCTTTTAAAAGACTATACAAGCATATTTTTAATATGAATGATTATATAATCCATTGAATGATTATATAACTGTGGGTTTGTTGATGTAATTAGATTTAGCTGGTATAATAGCGGTGTTGTTCGGTACGAGCAAAAATTGGCCTAACTAATTAGCATTTAGTGAATGCCTGCTCTATTCACAGCAAATGTTACTCAAATTTAGCGGGTTGGAAACAAATATATGCACGTGTAATTGCGTAACGTTTCGTGTAGTGGCGGTACTTTGGCTACCTCGAAGCAAATTGAATACAACAAGCTTGCGTGAACAAAGAACATCTGAAATGATTTAAATAGCTGTTTTTATTATGCAGTATTAAAAAAAGGAGAAAGTTGTTTCTCGTGGGAAAATTTTTTTCTGGGCGGGTGACTGTTCCTTTTTATCGGTCAAGCAGTATTCCCAAACTTCGTCGGCCGTACCACAGGGTGAACATGCATGTATCCCATTCACCCAAGACGCTTCATCTGCCTACCATCCGGAATCTTCCCCGCCCACAACTGATATAGCGATACATCATCTGGGATCGCCCTACTACACAAATTATGGTGAATGAACGTCGCCTCCAAACAGGCGTACGTCCAAAACATTTCAGGTAAACCCACGTCCTCCAGGATTGCTCGTGGGATAGTCTTCAAACTAAGGTGTACCCGTTGTGATAGGCTATTAAAGTATGGTGTGTGGGGAGGTACGCAACAATGCACGGTACCCCGTTACTCCTTCGCACGGTATATAAGTGCTCCGTCTGTCACCAACGTACAAAGGGCTTGACCGGTCTCCTTCTGCCTCCTATGGATTTCGGCAATCAAAACAGCTGGGATTTGTGACTTCGTCTGCAGAGCATGGGAAAAGAAATATGTAGTACTTACGTTCATTGTGACGAGCAGCACCGTCTCGACCCCCCCCCCCTCCCCCACTCCCAAGCCCCGGCACGCAACTAAGCGGCATTCATCAGCACTCCAAGTATTCATATGGGGCAACAGGGAGTGTTTCGAGATGGCCAGGTGGCTAGTACTACGCATCTTAGTTCTCTTACATACGCCACAATCACTCCACATTTTCCACTGAAGTTTCGCATCTAATAAAGTACCCATCTTCCGCATCCGTCGGATTCTCTCCATTGATGGGTGGCCCATTCTCCTGTGTATAAGATTAATATCCACCACAAAATACACTTGATGACCAGCCAAACCTAAAACGGGCTGCAAAAGTCCACGCGAATAGGCCATACTTCTCGGAGAAGACGGAGAAAGCCACAATGATGACCTAGGAACCTTAACTGGTCCCGGGGCACAATTCTACCAAAATTCCCTTTAATCAGCTTGCTACACACTTTCGACACACCACCGGCACACTCCATCATACTCATTTGTTGTTAAAGATAATGCACATATATGTATACTCGGCGAAGATGACGGAAATGCGGGAGTTAGGGGCCCGTGTGCATGTGCTACATTATCCAGAGTGACTTCACCTACGCCACCAATCGATTCACCACTATCAGCCATACACTGCTGTACTGGAAGAAACGACAATCGCCATCCATTTTTGTTAACCTTTGATTGACAATCAGTATCCTGATTCTGTGACAAAAATGGCAACTGCTCCGGATTTACATTTCCAAGTGAATTAGGTGCACTACAATCACTTAAGGTTTGCTTAAATTTCGGAATTGCATCCCGTACATCAGGTAAAACGTTTGTTTTTGTGGGCTATCATCACCAAAATGATGGTAATGCTTATTTTCACAGGGCAGAACACTGTTACGACAAGAATCAGTAAAAGGGCTACCCTCCCTTAAGTTAATGGTTGCTGGTTGTATAGATAAATCTGGTGTTTCGATTTCATGGGGGTTAGGTTAGCTGAATATCAGTTAGGGCAGTTTCATTTACAGGATAACCATACAAAATATTAATAGCACCTTGTCTGCGTGCATAATTAACTTCTCTAGTGATGGCTTTGCCTTCAGCGTCAAAAGTTGTATCAACTTTTAATTTAACAGTAAACAAAGTATTTGAGCCATCCCCATACATAACTAATTGTATGGACGTCTCTTTTGTCTAACATACACACCATTTGACCTTAAATTACTGTTTAATCCAGAACAAAGCATGCAAGAAGTGAACAAGAGATTTTTTACCGCCGTTGGCATTTCAACAACATTTTTCAAAATAACATGATTTTTTAACAATCGACCTTGACAGTCGTAACCGGTGACAGAAATGTCACTGATTAACACCCCATTATTAGTTAGTCCGTCGGATGCTTACGCAACTTGCACTCGTGGGCGTAATGCCCAGTCAATTTTTCTGTTGCAGTTTGATTCAATGCATAACGTGCTTCCGGAATCGTGTGTATAATTCCTTATTTTGTTACCGAACGTATTACCCACCAAAATCTTAAAATTATTAAAGGATTTATACAAACTGAACTGTGGTCCATCATTCCCTGTATTTCCCAGATTTGGTCCATTTCTCACTTCCAAGCCATAAGCTTGGTGATGTCGACATAAAAATGTAACTTGAGCTTGGTTATTATCTGTTCCCTGGTTACCTTGCATCGAGTCACTACTGAAGTTGAGTTTCAGAGTGGTGCACGCCGTGGCGTGCCATTGGCTCCAGAAGCAGTTTGTTAACGATGCTCACTTCTCTCGGGTATGGACGGGGGTGGCACGTTGACACAGGCGTTCCCAAAATGTCCCCATCCAAAGCATGTTTTGCACCTTGGCCCACGTGGAAGGATGGAAGGGTCAACACGGTCACAGTCACGGAATGAATGAGACTCACTTTGACAATGCAAGCACCGGGTGCGGCATCTTCCCTGACGATTCCTGGGTGGTCGCTCACCGTCTAAATCTTGCTGGTGCAAATCAGGTTGCCAGCAATATTCGACAACGTCTCCCTTGTTCCCAGGGGCGGACTGGCACCAGTTTGAATGACAGTTGACGCAGAGGCATGGCGTAGCTGCTGTGGCCCTCGTATGGCACAGTGACGACGAGGTTTCCTGATCATAATATAACTATTGACGGGAGAAACGTGAAAGACTCCCCTCTGGGTAATGTGATGTATATCACGCCTCTTGTAGGGCCGCTTTTTGATGAACATAAGATGCCAAGTCGGGACACGTATATTTTAAACAGTCAATTAATTCCTCTTGTATGGTGCTCACAGCCAATGCACGTCATGAAGAATCAACGATTCGCAAACCATCTGTAGGGAAGGATGTCGTACACCTCTGAGGATCCAAATACAAGTGTGGTGTTCAGTAAGTGCATACCCGGTCGTTATTACGTCCTCCATAATCCATCGGGTGCAACGTATATAAGTGTTAATGTCCTCAGTAAGCGACATGTTGATGCTCATAAGTTCTGTAGCTTGTGCATCTGTTGGATGGGATCAACGGGGTCGAAATCGTGGATGCTCCCAGATCTATCTTGCCCAGTCAATGTTATGAAAATGAACAGCGAGGGACGGTGTAACGGTTCGAAACAGAGCCATTTTGCACTCCGCATTTCGCTTATTCGAGTCTTCTACATCTTCTGGTGGAGCGTTTACAGGATCAGGCGACTCCTGTTCCAATATTTTCAGGTAACCAATTCTTTTCCTGGGCATGGCAATTAACTAGGGTTCGCCAAAGCTTCAAATCTTCGGCTCCGTTTAAGGATGGTATCCCCTTTTATGGGTGATAGTGACTACGGTGAGGAGCAGGTTACTGCACCCAACATTGAGCTTCGTATTATTTCGTGTTTAATGTTCTACTTTGGGTCCAAAAAACTAATGGAAAAATTACTCTGTGAAAGTTATTCAGCATATGGCAGTCGGGATGCAATACACAGAACAGATTGTCGGAGTTAGGGCGAATTCAGGTCACAGGGTGGGCATCGAAAAAGTCCTGTAAAGAAGTGATATGATGCAGTCATTGGATTGTCCTCTGTCGTGTGGAATCAAATTTCATCGTTTATGATAAAAATATAGCCTATAAAAGTGCACAAGTAAAACAATAAAACACAACGTTTCGGGGATAATTTGCACCCCGTTATCAAGTGTGGATATCCGCTCAAAGGCTTCGTACACAAAAAGAACACAAAATCATGTTATGGCAGACACATTCTAAAAAATATAAATTTAAAAAATGTTTAAAAACTAAAACCTGTGTACGAAGCCTTTGAGCGGATATCCACAGTTGTTAACGAGGTGCAAATTATCCCCGAAACGTCGTGTTTTATTGTTTTACATGTGCACTTTTATCGGCTATATTTTTATCATAAACTCATCTGGTGCTGGTATTACTTCATAAATTTCATCGTTGGCGTAGTCAGTTGTCAGTCGTTAACGTCTACGAGATTCGAAGTTGGTTGTTAACGGTGTATGACCAAAACTGGTACCAAATGATGTCACAATGAATTGTTGCCAAAGTGCTGCTACCAAAATGCCAGGTGATCCTGGGTTCAACTCTCAAAGATGCTGCCAGAATGTCATAATGGGGGGAACCCAACTGACGAAATGCGAGGGAAGGTTTGATCAACATTGCCAAAATGTCCTAATGCTGTAAGCTCTAACTGTATTGTTAAAAGGTTAGCAGAGCGTGTCGTTTCGGCTCCATGGCTTCTTGATGGAAAACGGGTGTCTAGCAACCCCACACCTATGCATAAATTAATGGAGGTCCACTTGGATCGGAATCTCAAATGACGTCGCAACTTGCTTTGACCCACAGTAGTCTTTATTCGGACAAAAGGTTTCAGATTTTAGAGGAATATTACTCTGGTGCATCTCTAGGAACTGTTGATGTTAATGCGCGGAGCTTATACACGAATATATTGTCTCTAAAGGTGTCAATTCTTATCATTGACAACAATCGGGGTTTATGATATGATGTGATATTTTTATTGAGCTGAATAAAAATAACCTAACAAACAAGTCAAAAGAGGCCTAAAAACCTAGACACAGCAGTCTCACCACACCTGGACCCCATACACACACGCTAGTCCAAAACTCGACCCGTGGGAGTGCAGAGAAGGACGAGGAGCAAGGGAAGAGACACAGCAGAAGGAGAGAAGTATACAACAAGAGCTAAGGGGCACGTTCATAGGACAAACCATTGCATAGCCCAGCAGAAACCAAGAACCCGACCCAGGGACCCACAGCCAGGTTAAGAATGAGGTGGAACCCCTAGGACCCCAAGTAATTGATTCCCCCTATAAACAAAATGACGTTGTGTGGCCCAAAGGGGGCACTACAAGAGAAAGTGATGCACCGTTTCAGCACCTCCACCGCATGCACAATCAGGCGACCGTGCCCAACCAAGATGGGCAAGACGATCCCGACGCTGCACATGACCCCTATGCTGCTGCGAAACCAGGCCCACATCTCTGCAGGAAAGACTGTTCAGGAGTCGCGGGCAGGCTGTAGAAGGGTGGAGGGTATACGGATGCCGCCCCGTCGCACAAACGGCCCAGGCCACAGCCCACTCCTCCTGAAAAACCCTACCCACAGCCGGACGCAGGTCACGAGGACCCAGAGCAAAGCGAACTGTGCTACACCCCCCACCTGAACCCTAACGTGCCAAGCTGACTACCAGCTCAATGGGCCAAACTGTCTGCCAGCTCGTTTCCAAAAACCCCAGAATGGACCTTGACCCAGCCGACAGATGTCCGAAGACCCCGGAGATATAGAGCAAACAGCTTCCACCCAATCTCCAACGCAATCGGATGGGAGCACTGAAGCGACTCAAAGCAACCCCGAAGGAACACCATCCATGCTAGGGAGTCAGTCAGAATGCAAAAATGCGTGAACTGCTGGTCAGCAGCCACATCAAGGGCCACAGACACCGCAACAAGTTCGCCCAGAAAGGCTGCTGGGAGGGCGTCCAGCGTATAACCGTATTCTAGGTGCAGACCTGGGATGCACACCTCTACTCCGCCCCTACCCTCTTCTGCAGAAAGGAGGCATCACAGTAAACCACTGTACAATCAACAGATGGACGCATCGGAAGAGAAGGGTCCAAAAGAGCAGCAGCAGCCGCACCACACCACACCTATGGAGCCGGAGTATGAACAACAAGTGGCATTGAGAAGCCGCCTAACCCTCCCCGACAGAGAAGGGCAGCCCCCAAGTCTGGGGCGCCCAATAACTCCCGAGCCCCCTGAGGCAGAAGCATGTAATCCTGCAAGATGCAGGCCGGAGGGCCAGCGCGGCCCCTAGTGATAGCACGCTGACAGAGCCTGACCATCAGTCCCTGGGCCCGATACTGAAGCGGTGACTCACCAGCCTCAATGTGCAGAGCCGAGATTGGTGTGGAGGGCAAACACCCCATGACAACCCGAAGGCAATCATTCAGGGCCACCTGTAGTCCCCCTGACAGGAGCAGCTGACCAGAAGTGGAGCATGACAATCGACCGTAGAAATTAACCACCGTACCACGTTTCGCAACCGATCTGTTCCCAGCCAGAGACTGCAGTATACTTAGATGGGCTGCAACGTTCCTTTTGACTGCATCTACATCGTGCATCCAGTTGAGCTGCGGTGAAGCCAAAAATTAAGATAACGAACTTTAAGAAAATACTGTATAAGGGTACCATCCAGCCTTAGTGATGGCTCGCACCTTTGGCCCCGCCAAAAAACCATGATCTCAGTCTTTGCGCTACGTAGCTGCAGACCCCTGACAGCCAAAGCCCTAGACCCCTCACTGACAGCAGTTTCCAGGGCCACAAGAATCGCTGGCAAGTCCTTCCCCGTCAACCAGACCGTCACGTCATCAGCATGAGCAACCACATTGACCGTCGGTGTTCCTCACCCCCGACCAGACAGAACCTACCCTTGCGGCGAAGCTGTGCCGGCCCAAGAGACAGCTGACACCAAAAATGCCGAGCTCGTGGCCAACTCATGGCACATCCACCATGTCGTAGGCTGCTGTGATGTCTAGAAACACGGCCACCGCATAGCAATCGTTCATCCAGGCCTCCCGGATTCCGGACTCCAGATACAACAAAGCATCCTGAGCACCCCGGTGCTTCCAGAAGCCAAACTGGGCACCAAATAGCCGCCCAGAGCGCTCAACCTGCCACACCAGTCTATTCACCAGCATCTTCTTATAAATCTTGCAGGGGCAGTACAAGAGGGCAATTGGCCTGTAGCTTGTTACAGCCGACTGCACTTTGCCTCTACCAAGTACAGGGGTCAAGATGAAAAACATCCATGACCGCAGCACAGGAGCACCATCAAACAAGCCTTGGTAGAACTCCAGAAGCTCAGTACGACCACCGCTCTCAAGTCCCCCCGCCCAACACACAGAGGAGGAGGGGGGGCCTTTCGGGAAGTCAACACCACTAAACGGTAAAATTGGCGTTGAATGCCACTGCCATGTGGGGCCTCTCAGAACTTCACCTGCCAAGTAAAAAACCCAGGTAATCTCAGGGCGGACATCCTGCAGGTGCACCATGCCCTAAACTTTTGAAATCGGCAAGCCCTCGCCACACCCGCACAACGCATTGCCTTAAAGTATGCCTTGTCCCTATGGAGGAGGAACCTAGTTTCCTGGACAACACCGATGTTCTCGAATCATCTTTGATCACAGCGGAAACGCTGTAACTCTGCCAAGCCCGACGCCTATCCCTGATGGTCAGGATGCAGGGGCGTCCACCATACAGCGTTCGACCTATTCCTGCCAATCACCCAGTATGCACCTCGGCTCCCGCCTCTTCCCTGGTTTCTCTTAACCTATTTTGGCAGCCAAGGTGAGAAGTTGCCAGAGTCGACGACCGGACGGAACGGACGGACAGGTCGGTCAAGAAGCCTCCCTCCCTCACCTTTCCAGGACAAGGCTACAGGAAAGTGGTCACTCCACGCAGGTTTGTTGACACTTCAAACGCAAACTGCGTAGCCATGCCACTGGTACACAAGAACAGGTCCAGGACCAACTCCTGAATAACCCCCGATGCCTGCGCACAAATGTCGATGACCCATTCTGCACCACTGTCAAGTCATGATGCTTTAACGAACCAGCGAAAACCCGGCCCTTGGTGTCACATCGTACTCTACCCCACAACCAATGGTGAACATTAAAGTCCAACTATTAGAACCGGGTCCAGGAGCAACGATACCCAGCTTTCCTACTCCTGCTAAGAGACATTCCCCATAACATGCAACACACTCACCGAGACTCACCCCACTCCACCCCACCAGGTTCTGAAGACACACGCATCAATACCCCGACAGGGAAGGGTGAAAGAGGAGACACAGACAAGAACCCAATAACGGACAAGACCCTAACACCTGACTGGCCAGGACCCCCAAGACCCACAAAAATCATCCAAAACTGCGATGACATCGAGCGGGTGCTAGGTTTCCACACACACAACGTGAAGATGGCAACTCAAGGCAGGCGACCAACCGCTATGGGGACACCGTAACCAGAAGCGACTCGTTCTCTCCTTCTGTACACCAGAGCTGCCACTAGAAACAGTACTAAATACCATGTTTGCAGAGCCACCAACCGATACATGGAAGAAGAGCTCATCAGACGAACGCACGGCGTCACTTTCACTTCATTACTTTCGTTCCTATTAGCCCTGCTGTACTCCTGCCCAGGCAGAGACAACACAGCACTGCTCGAATCACCACTGGACACCATTGGCAATACATCTGGAACACTGACTAGCACGTAACCAGCACCCTCACCGCACTCCAATACTTCACTACTGCACGCATCAACATCTTGGCCCACTGATTCAGAGGTGCCAAGAACCTTCAGTACAGAACCCACGTCACCACTGGCTTCTACACTAGCACTAACGTCCAACATTGGCTGCTCCTCCAGCTGGTCCACACTCCCTGAAAGAGGAGAGAAACGATTACGGTTCACAGCAACGACCTTCAAATGTGGTGGCAAACTTGCGAGTGCCGACTGCAATGCCTAGGCCTTTCTGAGTCGATTACATCGCTGCATCGACCAATTAGCAGCCGCTGAGTCCATAGAAGGGGCGTCCTCTGGCTGCTCAGCACCTCCAGGCACAACATCACCGACAAAGGCCACCTCCGATGGGGCCAAATAAACGCACGGCGCCTCGCGAAACACCAAACACCAACACTAACGTGACCTCGCTGGTGGCATTTCAGGCATCTTGTGGGCCTGTCCGCAATGGCCAGCAGACTGGCAATTCCCAATATACCAACAACATCTGGTACTTCTTCAATTACCACGGAGTCATTCAGTCTCAGTATGTCGCTCCACACCCCCGTGCGACAGTGCCGTAAGCCCTATAAAGAGCGATATTCATGAGCTAGTCCCACTACCTCACCGTATGACGCAAGCGCCATCACATTGTCACCATCCAGGACGTCCAGTGGCAGCCATTGCAGTTTGAAATGCAGCGTCCATTTACAAGAGGTCATGCACTGCCGCTTAGTGGCCACCTACTCGTAAACTGCCAACCCTTTTCACTAACAACTTCACCTCTCTATCCGCGAACAACACCTGAAAGGCGTTATTCGCCCGGAGCCATCCAATGCTATTAACCCGACGCAGATCAATGATCGGGTCAACGCATCCCTGATGTCCACCACACTGTAGGGATACCCCGCCTGGTCAGCCAGGACTACTAAAGACATGTCCATAGTCAAATTGAAGAGCCCTTCCCCCGTAAAGCCTCTTGTCCAGGCCAGATCACGTGGCTTCTCCTGGGTCAAATCCAACGTTGCATCACTTGGGTCCTCCACTTCATCTGCAACGGGACGCCTCTCTGAGGCCAATGCCTCCATGTACAATGCTTTCAGAGTAGCTGGCAACACCAGACAATACACTCCGTCATTCACTGAGCCACGCAACAATACCCTCCGGGAGCCATCTCCGACCACAATGTGGTTGCCATTGCCACCAACAACATTATTGTCCCCCAAGTCATTGTCCAATGGCCCATTGTCACTCCTTCCTCCATTACCCCTAATACCTGTAACTGCTCACCGTCACGACTTGAAACACCATATAAGTTGAAGTCCACTTCATCTATACCCATTTCCTCTGCCAAACGCCACACTTCCTTTTACTTTTCTACTGAAACCAAGGCACAAGGCACCTCTTGATGCGTTACAAGGCCTGATTTCATTATGGCCAACAGCGCCTATATGACTAGGCACACCATGTTGTTGTTGTTGTTGTTGTTGTTGTTGTTGTTGCACGTGTTATAATTTGTTTTCATTTAGATTGTTAATAAAACGTGCAAATTTCTTTTGAGTGATTTTCATCGCTGGAAGAGTGTCGGTTGTGGTAGCCGGTCGACAACAAAACTAATGTTTCGACCAGATCATTAGTAAACGGAAATTATATCTGGCCAGACAAGTTTTTGGTTGCGGTTCCAGTGTTATATGTTTAGCCGCGCGAGCTCGGCAACGCAAGTGAGGCAAGTAATTTGGAAAAAAATCTGAACGCATCAAATCTGCTAAAAGTTACCAGCTCATCGATTGAACTATTGCCGATTACTCTCTCCTGGAGATTCTTGGCATAATGGCGGACACGTAACGCATCACAAAGGACGGTGACAGGGTCGGGAAAACAACGAATTTACAACAAAGGGTTTCAAAGGGTTTAACGAGCGTTAACCACTCCTGGTCATCTTCCTCAATCCCTAAGGCCATATGTACAACTTCACGGCAACAAACGCCATTTTTCAATAAATACAGATTAACAAGAAAGACTGATTGTTATGATGAGGTAAGAATGAGCGCCTGTAGAGATTGTATCTTCGTATATACCCTCCGCACGCCTTCTTCAACATTACCCAGCTCTTATCTTGCGTCATCACATGTCTTGCTCACAGACAGCATTCCCTTGCCCCTTTAACCATACTAAGGAAAATCGGAAACAAGCCAACAGCGAAAAATATACACTAGAAATAACGTAGTTCAGTAAGCCACCTTTATGCACTTACGTTTCGTCCTTTATTGAGCCGTTTGAGTGTATGATTTGTATTCCTTCTCCATTGTCTATGGCCGAGTGAATTTCGGTCGAATGGAGCCCTGGTCACGGTTGTGACCTTAATAACGGATCCAGGAGTTATCAAGAGATGTCCTAGTGCATGGGTCTTCTACGAAGCTGGACTGAACTTTGTGCATGAATTCTACGCAGTTGCAGTGGTTTTTGCTGAAGCTCCGCTCTTTTGCTCTAAACCACCTTGGTCTATTCTGCAGTGGCGTCGAATTATATACCCACCCGACTATTTCAGGAGAATAGTTTTTATATTAAATGTGAAATTAATTTTATAGTTTTAATGTTTCAATAATAGGCAGTTAAGAATAGTAATGTCTTGAAATACATTTTCAAATACTATTTATCAATTATTGTGAAAGGCAGTTTTTGTATATTTGGATATATCGTCGATGCCTATGCAATAAATGTGTTGCATTTTATGCCGTCTTTATCGTACGGTCCCTAACTTTCTCAATGCTAAAATCGCGGCGCGATATATCCCATATCACCACACTAAACTGTGGCGATATGGGATATCACCACTCTAAACTGTGGCGATATGGGATACCACCACACTAAAGTGTGGCGGTATGGAAGCCATGCTCAGAGAAGTGGCGATACGACATTGCCAACACTTTCAAAAAGAAGAATTCCTTGATAAAATCATGCGAGAATTAATTTTATTTTTTTAATGTTAACCTACGTTCCTTGTTCGAAAAATAATTGAAACCCGTGCTTTTTTTTAATTAGGCAACAACTTAAGATAAAAGCAAATTAATTCTCACATGGTTTTATTAAACAGTTCTACATTTCAAAATCTAGACAAGAAAATTAAATACTTTAAATGCTTACTACTACCCCCCCCCCCCCCAAAAAAAAAAACAGCTGGCAACTGTAAATCAGAAATCTAACATGAACCCGCATCGGCCTTTCGAAAACACCAACTGACATAATATATACGAAATATACATGACATTTCATCGTTAAAATTAAGCGTTACGCTATTTCCCTCCATCCCCCCCCCCTTCAAAAATTAAACCTACAATGTCCCTAACTGCCCACATACTTCAGAAAAACACGTTACCGCTGAATTGTCTGTGTAATGTCACCAGTGACTAGAGATGAAGATGACAACCGAACCTTTTCTTGGGAGTTACTAAGCTTAAAACTTCTTCGCTGTCGTTCAAACCTTCGTTTTCCATCAGAGAATGACTTAAACGCGAAGACCCCCGCTCAGAAAACACATTATGCAAATTAAAGAAAGACGACACATTGCGTAAAAATAATGAGAGAACTAAAAAACAAATTAAAACCTTTTAGATTAACCTAGGGTGAACGACGTAATTTTTCATGACGAACTTTCCGTAATGTGCAACAACATAACAGATATCAGTCCAATGACTTAAAAAAAAAACGCGTATCTCCTAAACCTATTTTTTTTTAAAGAAAATTTCTCCCTCTAGACACACACCCATGCTCATCCCCCCCCCCCCCTCTCGCTCAAATGGTATCGGTCGCAAACCTGACTGGATCAAAACAAAATTATGCAAACGTGACGCCACAAAATTTGTATAAACAACAGACCTTCCAATTCATTTGCGAATGCATGCTTTCCATTTACCCCAAATTTTGTTTTTAATTTCGAAAGTTAAGAACCGTACGATAAATTAGTTATAGTACCCGTGGCAAAATGTATGGGTTTTATGATCCGATGGGCGATATCCCTTACATGGCCAATCCGCTCGAACTACGTCGCCATGACGTAGTTCTCGCGGATTGGCCATGCTCGGGATATCACCCATCGGGTGATAAATCCCATACAGTTCATCAGGGGTACTATAACTATTACTTAGTTTACTTACTGCCATACTGCATATGCCTAACCAGAGTGTTTTAAAATATGTAATTTGTCAAATAACCAAAAATTGTTACGAACAACCATCCGCAAACGACGTAGCACTGAAAAATGCATACTTAAACGATAAACGTATAACACTTCAGCATGGTGTAATCTACTATTGAATGATTTTGAAGTTATGCGCCACTTCAGGGCCACGTGTGTCTAGCTGCAACACCTGTTTGCGAAATGGCACTTTCCCCTACGACTCCTTAACCTGTGTGTCAAAATTTAGATTTGCCAACTTCCCCTACTTAGCTGTAGACGTGTCGACTTGTCTTTATAAACGATGAGAATAAACATAGACGTCTTTGTCCTTAGATAGTAAGTATAGTAGCATAGTAGCTAGCTAGGCCAGTAACACAAAACAACGTTTTTTCTCCACAAAGAACACGCTCCCACACTTTAATGTTGAGGTTTTTTTCGTGACTGGACCCATCTTACATGATTCCAATGATTTGCAAAGATTTTTACCGCACGAGGCATTGTAATTAGTAAGCTGAAGGCTATAAGCTTATTACAGTTAAAAGATACAACCTGGTAGTGAACCGCGTTTTTACATCTGACAACAATTACAACAATTATTTCTCATTTATTTAGCGGCGAAAACACTAGCGTGTGTGTAGATGTGTATAGACAAGCGGTGATGGTGAAGTAGTTCCTAAGATTCTTACTCACCTTTCGGACATTAGAACACATTGTTGAACTTGAGCTAGTTGTGTTTTGAAGGTACCAAACTGTCGCCAATATTTGCTGGGTTTGCTAACTCGTGTGGGTTGTTTAGGAAGGAATTGAATATTTTGAGCTTTTATCTCGTCTCCTGCGAGCCGAAATTATCTCAGAGCTAGCTCATTCTGATTAATAAAACACCGCAGAATATCGCAGAATAAAATATCGCAGAATATTTATCGCAGAATAAAATATCGCAGAATAAAATATCGCAGAATAAAATATCGCAGAATAGAATATTGCAGAATATTTCCAAAAAGGTTTTATTTTTATTTTTCATTTTTTTTCGCAGAATCGCAGAATAAAATATCGCAGAATATTACCAAAAAGGTTTTATTTTTATTTTTCATTTTTTTTTTAGTTTTATGGTTGATATACAAATAGAACAGTTCAAAATACTCAATAATAAATTAGCATTCTCTCATACTCGATGCAAACCATGTTCATAGAATTTCAACCATACTCGGTAACATTCATCCTCTCAACACACCGTTCACCTCTGCAGTTAGACTTTCAAACCCTAAATGATAAAAAAATTGTTATGGGAAATTCAAATCTGTTTCAATCATTTTGCAGACTTGAATGCACAGCCTATAGGCCATAAAAAACAAAGCAGAGTGACAGTGATGATGTTCTTGAAACGTCTAGCATTTTTTTTAAACCTAATATGGATAGGCCCAGCACTTTATTTGGTTATGGAAGAAGAGCCAGCACGTAAACAATAAGTTGCGATCATGTTTACAAAATTCGACGAACCTACAATAACCACCAAAACAGGTGAAAAGACACGAAAACCCAAAAAGAACCTGCGTGTAATTATTTTGAAGCCTCACTTTTAACGCTATCGACCTAATTCACCTGCCTATCGAATTCTTTCGTCGTTGTATTTCCAAAAATCATAACGACAACCTACGGACACACTTAGTGATTTTTTTATATTTTTAGTGATTATTAAAACATGTTAAAACACTACTCGCAGCCATAATGATGCCACACCACCATAGCCAATTGTGGGATGAGAGCGCAAAAAGAAAACCTGAGTTCCGAAAGAACATTAGTAAGCGAAAATTATTGCTATTTGTGGTTTGTGATGTTATATGTTTAGCGGCAGCGAGCGTAGCAGCGTGAGCTAGACACCTAATTTAGACCTCCCGTGCTTGCTGAGGCTAAACATATAACATCAGAAACGTCAACCAGAAACTTCTCCGGCCAGAGATAATTTTCGTTTACTAATGTTCTGGTAGAAATCAGGTTTTCTTGTTGTGTTCTCATCTCGCAGTATGGCAGCGGCATCACTATGGCTGTGAGTTGCTTTTTGTATGAGTTTTAGTAATTATTTTTAAAAATTAATATTCGTTTCCGCAGGTTTTAGTTATGATTTTGGAAAATATATCGACAACATGATTCGACGGGTAAGTGAATTAGATCGAAAGGGTGAAAATTAGATCAAATAATTACCGATTCTGCCAAGATACAGCAATTTAAAATGATGGTACTGATATTGGCGGGTGTCACTTAAATTTGAGTAATTGCGATCCGGATTGCACACTATATGACATCCGTTTTGGTTCATATATCAGTAGTTAAACTGAATACCTGATAGGTCTCTTGAATTCTTATATGAAAAACGTTACAGTATGGTAGTGCGTATTTTTTAGAGAGTGTGTGCTTACTACCGGTACACAAACCACATGCTGAAACAAAGTGGTGTGTATTGCCAGTGCAATGTGCTTTACTCCACATCAGCGTTGCTAATGCAGGAAAAAATTAAAAGTGGTCGAATCACGGCCAACATTTGTAGACTGTGCAATTCACTAGACGACTGTCGTAGTAAAAAAAAAAAAAAACGGGCTAGTAAAATGTACTACATTTTAGCAACCAATACATAAATAGAATTATAAAATAACAAAAAAGCATTAAACAGGAATACAGCACTGAAGACGTTGGTGGATAAGTTGTGGAAAAACAGCGTGAAAAATTAAAAATCGCGTATTTCGTCAATTAAAATAATACAATTTTTTAAGTAGCCTAAATCCATTACGTCAGTTCTAAGTCCCATCATACTCATACAAAATCCCAATAATTTTCATTGTACAAGTTCTTTTTACATGTATTATTTTAATTTTTATTTTAACATTACTTTCTCCACCCTGAATCAACAACGTTCTTACTTGACAATGTACTGTTTATCGAAACGACACATTTTGATTTTATTGATTCTTTTGTAATAGTAAACTACGTTTATGTATGTCTTAATCTGCTTACATCATTCGCAACTGATTAAAGAGACTTTATTCCATTCATAATGCTTTCATGGACGTTTTTCCACTCAGCAAATATATTCCCTGAGCAGATTTGTGGGTGCCCATCATACAAGCGAATCTACTATATTCCGTGAGCATATTTGTAAGTTTTCTACACATTCAGCCAATCTATATTCCCTGAGCTAATTTGTGGGTTTTCATCTATATTCTGATGCATAGACTACCTTGTGTATCTATATCCGTTGTCCAGCTTGATTCGCGGCCAAACTTGTTATTACAGTTTAAAAAAAAATGAAATAGGTTTGAGCCTTAAGTCATATGAAGCAAACTTAAGTCAGTATACACTAATACTCACTTTTTGAAGCATAGATTGTTTAGAAACAGAAAGAATTCTTGTAAGTGGGAAGGCAAACACGGGATTAGAATGGAGATAGTTCTAATAATGGCAGGTGCATGTCAGAATAGGAACCGAATAAAACTCACAGTTGTTGAAGGAACCAACTGAGCTCGACAACTATGCCAGAATCTATAATGTAAGTGAAAAAATATTAATTCAGTGGTTATCTCACTGATATTGTTGTTCACTGGTTGGTGAGAGAGCTAAAACGGTGGAGAGCAAAGTACCCATGCAACAATTGCCATCGTACAACCACCAATCCAACCTGTAAGACTAATAGCCGTAAACTAATAATATAATACCGGTTGTAGATACCCCTTCATTGTTCTGAGGCTTAAGTAAGAATGAATTTAGGAATTACAAGATAATCTGAAAGGCACTCAATTCTTTTGTATTCATTTTGGTTTCATAACACCATTGAGCAGGCTACTTACAAGCACCTCTGGGTCAAAATGATTGAAGCAGTAGATTATGGACATAAATAATATGATGCTTAAAAATGCATCAAAACGTATTAATGGATGAAAATGATCTTTTGAATCAATATTAATTCATTTTGACGCACATCACTGCATACCGATAGTTATACCACACCCGTTTTACATGTGACTTGCTGAGGAAGAGTATTTAACACAGGTAATCTTGGTCGTTTCTCCTATTACGAGTATTTTTTCTTATTAAAAATTCCACATCTTTCACTTCCTTTTCATAGTCTAAACAGATTTTCCAGTCTTGAAACATGGCAGTTACTGATTGTCATGGAGCAAAATAAGAAGAGAATATCTTGACGAGTATTATTAGTCCAGGAAACTGAATATGTACAAAGGTATTCTCACCGACCAGCGGTAGGAACGGTTGATGAAGTAAAAGGGCGATTATGATCACCAACAAGGAGACCGCTGTCAGAACGGCGACCCTGAAAGAAAGAAAAATATGTAAGTGAAACAAATAACCAATTACATTAATGTATCTCATCAAAGGATGGATACGGGAAATAGTTTACATGGTAACGATTTTTCCCTACATTCTAGGAAGAAACGCAGTGGTCTGTTACCACTCTGCAAGATGGAGCCACATGCAATTAGGCCTGTATTTGCAAGATTAGGAAATACTAAGTAGTTAGACTTGCAAGTCGCAATAGCAAATATTTAGTAAGCAATCTATAGGAAAGACAAACTAGACTCAGGATAGAAAGTAGTTTTCACCTAGAGCATTGAGGGTGGTCAGAAAATCAAAAGTGGTATCGCTGGTAGCCTCTGGGTTCGAATGTTTGTCCTAGTAAATCGCTTCCCGTCTTGTTTATGCAGATTGTTCATCCAGTCTCAAATTATCCTTAACCTACCGAGTAGCCAACCCTTGATCTTTTTAATACGGAACCCATGTCCCGTACACACAGCAAATTTTTACAATTAGTTCTCATAGAATTTCTCACAATTTGAATTCTCATAGAATAATAATTTTGAAAGAACAATATTTTTAAACATTTCAGTGGTAAAAGGACTTAAGACGTGGGTTGGTGATAAGAAACAAAACCCCTGGACCACGGGATGAACTCCAAACATCTAATTTTAATCACTAAAATGTTCAGTTCTTTGCCAGAACCTTCATCAGTAAAACACATTAAAAACAACACAAATTGTGATAGGATCCATGTCAAGAACCCTAGTGAATTGAGTAGTTTTCATTCACGTCGTGATGTAAGACAACTGCAACTTCGTACTTTTGAAATGCAATGCAAAACTTCAGACAGCAGTGTGAAAATACAACAATTTGCTTTAATGAACGGTTGGTAGGTTTAGTAGGATTGGGACTGCAGGGGATGGGACTGAGTCTTTATGGTGCATCGACAACTACCGTGGGTCGTTAAGGCCAACCTCAGTAACAGTACAGTGTTCCAGGTTGCCACTGCGCCACACGTAACATAGATTATAACAAACCTCAAATCAAGATCTTATCATATTTCTGCACCTCCTGCAACAATTTAAAAACCACGGACCGGTGGACTGACTCATCGCCCAATTGATGTGTCGTCTCGCGGAAAAAGGAAACGCCAACAAACACTATCAAGGTGGGGATAATCAACCAGCACATGACGGACCATAAGCAATCGTCGGGCTTAATGACACTCAAGAAGGTGATCTCCCTCAAAGGAAGTAATGTGTAAGGTTGGTGTGACCAATACATAAATGATCCAATGCCACCTCCTCTTGGTGACAGCGAAGTGGTCACCTATAAGAGGTCACCTCCTTAAGCCAAGAGTCAAACCTGGACAGAGCCCTGAATTCAACCTCAGAAGCAGAGTAGGAGAGGCATCGGAGGGAACATGGCTGAGATTCCTCTTGAGAGGACCAGAAAAGACCCGTTTCACTGACGCATCAGCGTTAACATCCCCAGCAATCCCAACATGGCCCGGGATCCAGCATAAAATATAATTCTTCCACTGTCCAGGTAGTGGGAAAGCAGATTTTGGATTTGCATGAAGGATTCCACGTCACTTGTGGAATCACTAAAGATGACAAAATGCATGTTCCGGAGGTCATGGATCCATTCAACAGCCAGACTGTGTGCCAGAAGCCCCACTGAAAACAGAATAGCCTGATAGATGGCGATGGGAAACTGTTACTTTCTCATGCACACAATCACGTGTCACGCCAACTTCTGACTTTGCCCCATCAGTGAGGAGCCGCTGATATTCAACATACTGATAACACAGCCACCAGAGCTCTTGCAAGTTCCTTGTTAGCGGAGTGGAACTCTTTAGGAGGGCTGCCTGGCGGAAATTCAAAATCCCACTTGGGACATGCCAAGGGGCCACTGGCTTCTTCTCCCAAAAACTCAAGATGTGGGGCATATTAAAGGCCATCACCGGACAGGATTGTTAAAGCCTATCATGGAAATCATCCATTCCCACCTCGCATCTTCCAACCTGCCAGTTTCATCCAAAACCATGGACCAAGCAGGAATGGATTGCACAGCATGCAGTCGCACTGCATGCCGTCGCACACAGTCATTAGATTAAACCACCACAGTCGCTAAACACAGGCCACTATGGTCTACTGGCCCTAACATCTAACGGGTCTAGTCACCCACCGAATCATAAACCATGAAAGCATAATGAAGCTTGCTGCAGACAAAGAGCTCGGTAAAGGTGTAGAATAATCTGCATTTCATGAACTGACTCATGATATCTGTAAGACATTAAGTGTCAAGAAACCGATCTGTATAAGTTGACACAAGTGTGAAAATCAATTTAACCAAGAATCAAACACCAGACAAAGGAAACGTGCTGGCGAGACCATGGGAATGTTTGCCTATCCCATGTTCAAGCAAGGGTCTGGGTGCATGACCGTTATCAGCAAGAGTGGACAAGCACTGTTTTGTCGAGAGAAAACCGGATACCATTACTAAATGCCCAGTTCTGTGCCCTCTTAATTGGTAACAGCATCTCAATGGCAAAAAAGATGACCTGATAATACATCCCACAGGTACGCCATTCACCAAAACCCAGGCAGCAAAGAATTGTTCCGATACGCACGCGAAAAGAATCGCCTGAGAGGAGAGCTAAAAGGAACAGTAGCATCCGTCCCCTCAAGCTCTATTTGTAGAGCTTACAGAGAACCTCGTAATGCCAGGTCATGTCGTAACCCTTCTCCTAGTCAAAGAAGACTTGAACCAAACGTTGACGAAGGTGAAAAGTCTCCTACATGTCGGATTCAAGGGCAACTAGATGATTGACAACTGACTGCAATCGTTGAAAGCCTAACTAGGAGTTGGGTAATAACCCATGTGACGCCAGCACCCAGACCAACTTCTTACTGAACATATCTTCCTCAAGTTTACAGATGCAGCTTGTAAGAAAAATTCGGTCATAACTGGTTTCACAACCGGAATTACTACTGCCATCTTCCATCCAATTGGAATAGAGCCATTTGCCCACAAAGGGTGAACATGCCACCAAGAACTACTGGAAGGCCAGAGAGATGCTTTAACAACATGCCTAGGTGGGCATTTTCAGCGCTTAAAGGCTACAAAGCATGGATATGAAAGATTGTGGATTGCCTGCCATGCTACGCCCCACCCTCCGACAGGAAGTTGTCCAAAATCCTCAGCAGAACAACCTTGTCAATCAACAATTTGTCAGAATCACATGCCTTAATCTTCTTGAATCCCTAAACAACCCAAAAATAGACCAGTCTAAGAATGTTGTTTACTGTATAAAATGCTCTGAAGGTCCCTTTATTTATTAAGGCTAGTGTGCTAGGGCTATGGACGTGGGGAAAATTGATCATGGTGGGGGCCATTGCAAAATCATATATGTCCTATGCGGTGGCTAAACACACAGTGAACACTAACCACATTGTGCATGTCAGAGGTGCATCAGTAATCTATCGTGAATCGATATATACAATTAAGATCATGCTTGACGTATATTCTATTACTCTAAATAGGGAAAAGGCAATGAACATCATAAAAAAATTTTGTCACATGGAGAAATGGCAAGAAGTTTTCAAATCGTTGCTAGTAAAGGTGTTTTAAAGGTCAGTGGTCAGACTTAATCCAAATCCAATAAGGTGGTTGGAGTACAGGTAACTCACCTATTACGGGCTTTTAAATTGCATTTTTTCATGTGTTATTGTAAGTATTCGGAGTGTGGATGCTTTCTTCACTGTAGTTGAACTCATTATTCATTGTATTCATGTACTTATGTCTAGGTGGCCAAGGCAAAAAAGAAATTTTGTTGAAGATTAAATTGTGTTTATTTGTGATGATCTTGTGGTCTACCTTCGTTGTCAGGAGCGGATATTTTTTACAGTTAGCCCAGTTGAAGCGAACGGGAGCAGCAAGCAAGCAAACAGATAAGTCCACCACTGATCAGCTGCAATGGGTTGTTCAAAACCCAGACAGACTCCCTCTCCATCCACGCATCAAGGATGTTCGTCTTATATTCAGTATTACATCCTCCAACTTGACGTGGTGGCTGTTAAAGTCGCTCATCAAGAAGAAGGGGGTAAAAGCTGGTGGGCAGGTCTTCCAGGTCTCCAAACCCGAAAGCCTGATAGTATGGTAAGTAAAGCGAACAGACCAGAGCATCCACTTGGAAAGAATCTGGAACTGCTACTGCCTGAAACTTATGCGTAGATCACACTGGCATTTGGCTGAGGTTGGTGAACCAGCACTGCAACTCCCCCAAGCGTACATGACACAGGGTCAGTTCCAGCTGGTAGACAGAGTATTCCCAAAAAAACCGGGATGTCTGATGCCTTAAAACAATTCTCCTGTAGGCAAGAGCACATAAATTGCCAATGCAACAAAAGTAGCCACAGCTCTTCTGCGTGGGTACGATAACCATGCCACTTCCACTGAATGATGGTATATGCAGTAACAAAGACGGGCTTAAGAGTTAAGACTTCTCCTTCACCTTCCCTCCAAGCACCTGGCAAGTGTCTGAATCCTCATTCAAATCTAAATATGGGGCAAGTTTCAGGACAAAGCTTCCCTTGGAAAAACGGGATAACCCCAGAGAATGGGAGCAGGGAATCACTCCCTGTTGCTTAGGCGAAGAAGGATCTAGATGTTGAAGGGGTTCAGAGGTCCCCTCGGCTGCATGGGCCTGCAGGAACCTACCGCAAAGAATAATTCAGCAGATCACACCTTGAGAATGCCAGGGATTTGATTGAGCCTTTCTGATCAGTCCATACTTAATGGGAAAAAAATACGTTGCATGTTTTACCTATTTTTTGCCTCTCTACTACCTTTCTTTCCGATCAGTCTGTGCCTAAGGGGAATAATTACGTTGCATATTTGACCTATTGCACCTTTCAAATACCATTCTTTCTGATCAGCCCGTGCCTAAGGGGAAAAAATTACATTGCATATTTGACCTGTTGCACCTTTCTAATACCGTTCTTTCTGATCAGCCCGTGCCTAAGGGGAAAAAATTACATAGCATATTTGACCAGCTATTTCAGCTTTTCTAATACCGTTCTTTCTGACCAGTCCGTGTTTAACTGAAAAAAAATTACGATGCATATTTGACCTATTTTTGCCTTTCTGATACCTTTCTTTCTGATCAGTCTGTGCCAAGGGAAAAAATTGTGATAGCCTACCATGTATGGAAAGGATAATGCAGATATTAACTTTGTCCCTCATTCACTCCTGTTTTACTGTATTAACAGAAAAATTCACCTGCCGACGTTATTCTAAATGATAACGTTGAATCATTAGTATGATTTCTCGGTGTTGATTTCTACAGCTCTTTACAAACTTTTGCACCTGCATGCACAACTCGATTTTAAATGTTAAATCATTAGTATTGCTTTGACTCACCAATGTTGATTTCTAAAGTTGGTGATTTCTAACATTGACTCACCAATGTTGTCGTGATGATATCAGACCTTTGTACGCTGATGTGGCTGAAAAATTTCCACAACACAACACGAGTTACATTGGCTTATTGAGATACAGTAAAGTGGCAATAAAGAATTCAAAGTGACGTCAAGTATGAATCTTGTAGTCTGAATTGAACACCCATATAGTGCAGTGGTCAATCATCTGGCCTAGTGCGTGGGTATTCTGGGATAAAAGTCCTCGTCGGGGCAGTTTTCATCAACAACCTGCCTCTTCTGGACCTCGGAGTGTGGTTCAGCATCAATTTAAACTGCAGTCTACACTGCTGCTGCAGACTACCGCCACTTTGCAGTGGTGAACCCATGGTTTTATTAGAGTATCCAGGGAATTAAGGTTTGAGCCTATAAGGTTTTTGTCATGCCGATCTTGGAATATGCCAGCCAAGTTTGGTGGCCAGTTCTGTTGGGTGACATTGAGCGGGTTGAGGAAGTCCAATGGAAATTTACAAAATCGTTGCCCGGAATGCACAATCTTACTTTCACTGAGCACGATTCAGCTCCTAAAACTTGAATCACTTGAACTGCGGCAACTAAAGTCGGATCCTATTTTGGCACATGAAAGTTTACATGGATTGGTTCGGACCAACGGGCCAATTTGCCATTCTTCGACCTAGAGGTCACCCTTTCAAATTACTAATTCCCAAATTCCGTTTTGTAGTGCCGACGACAATTCTTTTTGGTGAGAGTTGTTGGTCTTGGAATTGCTTCCCAAAGCAACCCTGCCGAGTGTGAATGCTTTTCGTTGTCACCTTAATCAACTAAAATTAAAAATTCGTACAAGTTCTGGAGAAAGATGGTGTTTAAGCAGGACAATGTATTAAACACTGTCTATATTGATTCAGTTAAAGTTTTCACTTCTCGTTCCTATGAATATTTATGTACTTCTGCTATCAACTAGTTCACTGTTCTTCAGTTCATTCACCTTGTTTTTCTAGCCCACTTAACTGAATGAAATCGTGGGCCCGGCCGTGGCTTAGTTGACAGTAATGTACTTAAAGTTTATCCTGCTTTTGTTTTACTCATCCTGTGAAATAACGTTATTTCAGGGTTGCTTACCTACATGGTATGTGTTTGGTACACAAATTTAACTGTCTACCAAACGCATGCAACTGTCTAGGAGGTAAGGGTTAGTTTAATTATGTTGAAATGTATTACATACGTTGTACTATTTATACAGAGTGCAAATTATGTTGTAGGATTGGAAGCTTCCTCTGGGTGGTTGGTTTATCCATTTAGTTTCTTTCTCAAGGTATTTCCCTTCTCAATATAAGCAAAAATTATTTGCTGCAAAAGGTAGAATTAAAGATAAAACTATGAGTATATAATCGCGATCATTGCCAATACGTCAAACAAATAAAATTGACAAGTTTCGAGACTCCAATCAGCAACATCGTCTTTTAAGACGAATACACCAAATCGCCTACCAAGCCATGAAAACACAATCTTTTAAAAAATATCTCATAAGATAAGTGCACTTTTTTGTAGTACAACAACTTGCTGACTGGACTAGATACCAAAAAAGCTCTTAACTAGTTCATGACTACCAGAAAAGTCACGGCAGGGTTTGCCAAAAAAAAATATCAAAATCCACTGCCATTTTTCAACTCAATAGTGCTGTGTTTTTTTTTTAAATATGTTGTTATTGAGGACTAGTGCTAAATATATGCAATGTTACGCATTCTGTTGGATTTGTTCAAATAAATTTATAAATCTTACTATTGTGAAATGTCAAATTGCTTAGTTTTTTTGGTTACCAACACCAAAAGTTCTACGAAATTATTTTTGAGACAGATAGCACTCAATCACTAATCTCTTGCTTACCAATTTCTGTCAGGCGTCAGTTGCTGTCAAATAATCAGTGTCTTCAGTAGCGAGGTTGGTACCACCAACAAATGCACTGTGGTATTCTGACGACTGAAAAAATAAATAAATAAAAAGAAAGTTAATTACCTAATTGAAAAAAAAATCAGCAACATTAAACATAAATAAAAGACCACTGATTAATCGATGCAAGTAATACAACGATAAGCAAAATTTTCATGGTTCAAAGAGGCCTAGGCATGATATGAAAATAGGCATTGTAGTACCGTTGTATGCTATGATGCAACATTACAAAATAATTGCAAGTTGGCATTTAAGTTCGAAGTATTGTTTTCCTACGTTTGTATTTATTTATTTGTTCGTTAATTTCAGTCTCAATCCATAACGCCTGAAAGTGCTGCATGGATATCCAGAAGCACCAACAAATCAGAACGTAACTCCACAAAGCCATCAGAAATACTTACTGAAGGTTATAGGCCTGCAGAGCCCTGGAATGTGAAGGTATTAACCTGCATCCTACAATTAATCTACAACTAAGAGGTATACAAACCTGTAAACTATTGGCTTACAAAACTAACAAATTTATACGGGTCGTATCAACCTTCAAATAGAGCAGTGTCACGACGTAGCATTATTGTATATAACTCTATGCTGTAGCCTTAATGGGTTAGTTGCAAGGGGCACTGCAGAGAGAAACAGAAGGGCGTCATACTGAAGCCGATGCTGTGAAGAGTGATTTCTTAGACCTAAAACGCGATTTTTGTTGTTGGAGACAACAACGTTATTTTAAGCCTAAGAAATTCGCTCTTCCGTTGTTTTTCCCTCCATTTTTATGTAGTGCACCTTGTAGTTACGCCCTCCAAAACCCATACTGGTGCCAATATGGCGGCAAATGTTACTCCTCTACAGAGGCCTGCAACAGACTGCTAAACCAGCACGCACGGCTTCCAACCTTAATATTGGCCTACAACCCTGCAAATACAGTCCAACAAATCTGCAAAATAAGGCTTGCAGATCTGTAAAAATAGGGCTGTAAACCTGCAAACGTTTCTCTCTCTCATCATCAGACGATCTTAAGATTATTTCTTTTATCAATTCCCGTGGTACTTGGTCGATCGTGGTATTCGATCCGGCAATACATAACCAATATCCTATATTTATTTAGGTTTGGAAGTCAATGCTTACAGGCCTGGCGGCCTCCATTCCTTTCGCATCATCAGACGACACGGTTGCCGGAAGAATAACCAAGTCCCGGTGTGTATCCTAACTCTTGTGTGGTGTCCCTGGGGATACCGAATAAAGTTAGCAAGCACAGTGCAGTTTGGATGCACACTGGGACTTAGTTATCCTTCCGGCTGCTCGGTGGCAAGTTACCGAGTCGTCTGATGATGTGAAAGGAATGGAGGCCACCAGGCCTCTAATCATAGCTTCCAAACCTAAACAAATATAGGGATGAACTACTGAGCACAGGCTATCACCATCAAATGTATGCCACCATGTTGACCACACGACCCACAATAATAATACCCTGAATATTAAAAACCCTTAATCAACCGCACCTTAAATTAAGCTTGATAGTAAGTAGCTCAAAAGTAGTTCAAAATACATAATTTTTCACAATGATGGCTCTAAACTTTACATTAGTCAATGTGCTTTGCAATGACGCTGACAGTTTTATCAAAATAAAGGCATAGAGACAAAAATAAAAGCATGTTTTGAACTACTATTTTCCAGAATATCGTAACAGACATCACCCTGCAATCCAAACATCCATTCTAGTACTTATTTAGGCATTAACTGTTTACCATATCTAACAAGGAGCCAATTTTTAAGAGAAACATTTTTTTTTAAATTATATTTCTGAAGTTTCCATTAATATGACATGTAATATGACATTTTTTAGTAATGCATTTAGATTGTTAAATTTAAAGCACATTCACCACGACCTTTTCATATTTTTTTACGAACCTTACCTCAACTGTACTGATATTTTCTTCATTTTCTTCATTTTCTTCGTTTTCCGTCATACTATTTCTCTGATAAAGACGGGCGTTTGGACCAATCAAATCAGAGGCGCGAATCCTAAAATAAAATAAAAATAAAGACAATAACAATAAACATCACAGTTAAGTTAAGAAGTTAAAGAAAATTAAAATACGTTGTAATAGTGCTAGAATAAGAAAATGTTTATCCGCTAAATGTAAATAGGTAAAGGGAAGGACGACGGATTTATTCCGTTAAAAGAAAACTTAATAAATACCTAAAACGAAAACAAATAAAGGGAAGATGTAACTCACAAACTACACATAAAAGCATACAAAACATATTCGAAAAGAATATATTAAAAAATATAAGGGTTGCGTTTGCTTCTAAATTGGTTAACCTAATAACACATTTAGACGTTTACTTCGTGATTTTAGGGTAGTGTTTGTCATTCTATTCTGGACCTTATATAGACATTTTGGAGAGTCATGAAAGTGTATAAATTCTGATTTCCTCATTGTATGTAGATGTATGTACGTATGTATGTGGGTATGTATTTTTCACACCTCGGCTGCTAAATGGTGCGAATGACCGATGGCTAACTAGTAACCATCATAGGATCATTGAAGTTAGTACCAAGAAGATGAATTTGATGTAGGCTTACAATTAGGAAGGATTAAGGTAATAATTAAATAAGTAATTACATGTATGTGTGTATGTATATGTGTGTATGTATGTAGTACTAAGAAGACTAAGTAGACTAAGAAGACTAAGAATAAGATGTGACTTGCAATTATATCAGGGGAAGCTATAGATAAACTCCACCCTTCAATCCTGCCAGCCATAACAACAAACCAACAACAATAAATCCGGGGACTGAACAACAACAAACGAGAAATATGTGTTTATTTTTATGTACATTTTTCCGATCATCCTCTAACACGATTACGAAAATAATTGCTTCCTGCATTTATACAGATTTGTCAATACCCTTAACTACGAAAGCCTTAGGCTAAAAAAAAACCGTAAAGTAAGGCTTCGATATATAAAGAAGATTTCTCAACAGTCTGAAATAATGTTCCTGGATGCCTATAAGTATTTATTTAAGCATTTATTTTTGCGCACTTTCTATATTCTGGCAATGCGAAATCTCTGAACTTTAATGCTAGTGATGTTTTTTTTTTTTAAGGAATTAAAAAAATATAGCTTCAAACTAAAATGGCTAAGCTAGTATTAAAAGTCTGTCGAGTGCCTAACCGCACCCAAATTTTCAGGGCTAACCGGATAACAATTCAGCAGAAAAAAATTCGTAAGTTTATCCCTCATGAAACGTTAAATCCGTGACCTAGGAACATCTTCTTTCCCGTCTATTTCAATTCTTTAAGGTCGCTTAAATTTACCTAAGTTCGGGACCTAGAAACATCTTTGTCATCTATTTCACCATCTGTGGGCCACTCAATAGCTCGGACTTTAGAGAAACCGTTGCCGTGTGTTTTGGCACTTAGGGTCGCTCACACGTCCTTAAGTTCGGGACCTTAGAGAAACATTTGCCATTCATTTCAACACCTTAGTGTCGTTTTGCCCTTAAACGTGGGACCTTAGTTACGCTTTTCCCACAAATTTGATGCCTTCCGAAGTTTGGAGACTTGGGGGAAGTCTATTGAATCCCCCCTCTACCCACCTTCCTTCTGCCTGAGGAGTTGCGCAGCTTAGCTGAGGACCGAGTAATAAAAAAATCACTGTGTTTGCAAATTCCAACTTCAGTTTCTGCGCCGAATGCCGTTAAATGTTTTCCAAGTGCATAGAAATAGCTAAACATTGGCTGAGTGGTAACTTTAAAAGCTACAATTATTGGCGGAGCAAGCGAGCGAAGCGTAGCCTATAACGAACATGAAATTGCAAAAGGTTGGTTGGTTGCACTTTTTTTAGTCTGGGTGAAGCCCAAACGAAAGGTCGGATTGGAATGAAATTTGGAACATCGCTTTATACCCCCAAAATTATTGCTGAGCCAAAATTTGTCGTAAATCGAACAATTATTACGGATGATATTAGAATTTTTTCGAATTTATTTCTAACACTGACCATTGTAAATTTGGAATCCTGAATAATTTAGGAATTCCGACGAAGCATGCACCGTGCTGGTGGCAGTCAAGTAAAATTTTAAAAAGAACATGGCAAATTAAATTTTGGTTGCCTCCTTCTAGCTAATAACCTTTTTCGACGTAACTCAATGAAATCATAACATTTATTCGTTACCCCTAACTTGTACAGGTAGAAACGTGACCACAAAAAACAAAAGGATTCCATAAAAACGACATATTACTTCCATTTGAAAAAAGACAACTTGGAGAAACTCAGTTCAGCATGGCGACGAAAGTAGCCCACACTAGCTATGGGAAACCCGAACATGCAACCTGAAATCGTCGTATCAAGGCGAAGCGGTGTATATAAAATGAATATTTAGAGCAGACAACGTATTTACACCAACACACGAAACAATAATATGCTTGCCTCTCATAGTTTAAAGATTCCTCGTTGCCATGGTAATGTGAAATCTCGAAACCGAAACCGTGTTGCATGGAAGAATAGAACTAACTCTCGACCCAGTGTTGTTAGCTGCTACTTACGAAATTAGATCGGAGGTAAATATTAGGCCTAAACGCTAAAAATTAGGCGTAAAACCTAAAACTAGGCCTAAAAGATAACACATTTTAAACCTATAATTGTGATGGTTATTTCTTTTAGATTATATAATAGCGATCGCTGTTGCTGTGTGTGATAGAGGTGTGTGACTTAACATTTTCGTTGGTGGCGGTGTCAATACAACAGGGGCAGTATTGTGAACCTTTTGAATATTCTGCTTATTGTTAAAAACTATCGTACTGATGATTGTTTGGCTTGCAGTTCAATGCCTTATTATTAATATTTTGATTTTACGGACTACATTTTGGACAGCAGTTCCTGTAAACAATGTAAGAATTATCGCCAGCGGCAGCTCAAATAGCGGTGGCTATACTTGCTGTTTTATTTTTACTCGGCAGCAATGACCCACATCTTTAGTGTGGGCTGTGAAAAGGGCTACAAATAGCTAAACAGAAAGCAAATGGTGGAGCAAACGAAAGCTTGCTGACATAAATTTGTCACGTAGCATAGGCCTATGTTAGAAAAAAAAAACTAAAATAAGAAAAAGGCCAGCAAAGAGCAGCAGTACGTCACACCAAAAAGCAAAAACGCCACCTTAACTCAGTGAGTGCTGCACCCAGATTTTTAAGGAGCATTATTAACAAATATGGCATTGTCATTAAAAAAAAAATAAATATAAGTTTGAAATGAAGGTCTGTTCGCTCTGCCTACAATATGCCCAAAGCGTGTTTCCTAGTAGATAATACATATTTGTAGCACAAATTTGCACAAAAATTAAAATTATTATTTTAAAATCCGTCATTACATACCAGTGCTGTCGCGACTTATCGCAGAAAGATGCAATTAACGGTGGGTTAGCTTGGCCAATTCCGGATGGACCTCGAAGAAGTTGGCCAGTCGTGGCGGCAATTTTGTACGGGCGGATATTTTACTGCCCATTGACATAGTAAAAGGACTCCTGCTTGCACATCGTAGCAGACTTGTTGCAAATCGTAGAACATCGTTGCACATCGCAGCACATCGCAGCAGACTGGTGCTGCAGTGAAGGTTACCGACCAACCGGGTTACCGTGTCAAAAAATGTGACCCAGTGTTCCAGTGAGCTACACCGACGCTTTATCGAGGAAGAACGACGTATGTACATATTCTGACGTCCACGACTTGGCAATAGAGCAGTGACACGACGTAGTATTACTGCATATAACTCTATGCTGGAGCCTTAATGGGTTAGCTGCAAGGGGCACTGCAGAGAGAAATAGAAGGGCGTCATACTGAAGCCGATGCTGTGAAGAGTGATTTCTTAGACCTAAAACGCGCGATTTTTGTTGTTGGAGAAAACAACGTTATTTTAAGGCTAAGAAATCCGCTCTTCCGTTGTTTTTCCCTTCATTTTTATGTAGTGCACCTTGTAGTTATGCCCTCCAAAACCCATACTGGTGCCAATATGGCGGCAAATGCCACTGCTCTATTACGTAGGCTTCAACAAAAACCAAGAAAGAACAAAAAAAAGAGTTTTGCAACCTTTTTATACACTTACCATGAGTATTTTCGTCGATACAGAAAGATTCCCATGATCATGACTACAACGACGAAGAAACTTGTCATGGGAAATATAATAAATAAAAGATTAGCTAAAAAGAAATAAAAATAATAGGTTATTCAATAAAATGGTTGTAGAAGGTTGTCTACAAGTGGTACTTTTTGTTCCTGCTGGTAAGGCATCCAAGAGCGTATAAGCAAAAAGACCTTACTGCTATTTCAACATAAAAAAATGGTGGCGAAAGCCATCTTCATAGTAAGCATTCTCTATGTTTAAAAATCCTAAAGTAGGATTTTGAACAATTAGATAGTGCCCCCAGAAAAACAGACCATCTGAAAACCGTTTTGTAAGTCCAAGCATCATTCAAAAATTAAGACTTATCTAATTCAAATCGTGACTAATAAACAACAAACAATGAAGAAAAACCTATAAATGAGACTTAACCTCACCGCACATGTTATCTGCGATGAGGTTATGATCTTCATCGCCCTAATTCCCCACTAATTATTAAACCGACCTGCCTCACTTCGAATATGCATTCGCAGGAAAGGTGTCGTTATTTATTGCCTGCCTGTGCCTGCAGCATCTTTCTGCTCTGGCCAGAAATGCACAAGTTCTTGTTTTCATCGAAAATACCAGGACCCCCCCCCCCCCCCCCCCCGTATAGCCGATTTTTTACAGCAGTGTTTTGATTTCCCGTCTGCATGAAAATACTGAATTTCCCGCTAACAGTGGCCCTGACTTTCATTACATTGTCGCCAGAAGTCGTAGTGGGAATCAAGATAATTCTTTCGTTTGTTGAGCATTGTTGAGCATTGTTGAGATTTCATAATTGCATTAAAATGCTGTGATTTCTCATTAGCAGTCGACCAAGATTTCATTAGATTTAGTTCGATCAGGATTAACAGACAATGAGGCCTAGATCCCGTTTGCATGAAAATATTGTGACGTCACCAGTGCTGTGTCTCTTTGTTGAAAACACAGTTCGGATCGTTACTTATACAGACAATTACGTCATTCATTCACTATATAGGCATTCGGTTTGACAGTGATATATATACAAACAAAAGAAAAAAGATTATCGAGATTCCCTCTGCTGATGCACAAACAGTAGAGATAAGAATTAAGAGTGGGAATCTCGGCAATCTGGCGACACACAAACAAAGAAACAAATATTCTTATCTTAGTTATATTGATTTTAAAATCGTGATGGAGTAAAGTGGTTTTATTTGTATTTTGTACAAAGATTTTAAGCCGAACGTCACACGTGGCAATAAGGTGCTTATTGTCAGAACGTCCCGATTTTTTTTTTCTGTGTGCTTTTCGGCTACTTTTCTTAAATAACTTTCCAGGGCTTGCTTTTTATTTAACGTAGTTCATACGAGTGCTACGAGAACGAACTTCTCGACGAACACTTAAATTCGCAACCAACAATATTCACTACGTTTACATGGCCAAAAGGACGCGCTTTGAAACGCGCATAAAAAAACCAGCAACTGTTAACATGATGCAAGACCGCAAGAACTCATGCCAGTATGCTCAGAAACCCCTTCATTTCTGCCCTTCCTTTGGCGAATAGTGGGCACGTTCACGCTGCTCTACCCCTGAGTGTATTAAACTGAGTCAACTTAAACCCAAATAAAAAAAAAAAACGTATGCAAGTATTACTGGTCTTCCTACATCATGTACACTCATTTTCAGTTTATTTACCTAAAATGAAAGTGGTACCAGCACAAATTACCTGGCCACCTAAATATGTCCGTCATATTTACCAGGCTGGCTCCAACATTTCAATGCGATTGTGAGTTTTTACACGATGCGCATCCGACTCCCAATCCACCTTCACGAACGGGTTGGTTTTGGATCACCAGACGGGAGAAATCGCCAAGAACGGGCGTTTACAAGACTCACGAAGGCGACAAGGATGCCAAGCACATCCCTGTAAAGCACTTCGAATTGGTCATGTAAACGTAGTGAATAAGGTAATACGTCATCGAACACTTTCCAAAAATATTTGGAATGATTATTGGCCAATCCGACACGATTACACCACATCCATCAAAACTTACGTCGCATGTACGTTTTTTAGAAACGGACTCGATGCGTCAGCATATGCATGAGTACATGTTCACCATCATGCTTATATTCTGAAACTAAGCAGTTTAAGCTAAATACCGGCCAGTCAATATGTACATTTCTTTGTGATTTGTTGCCTTCTTCTAGCTTCTTGGGAAGTGCTCTGTGTGATGATAATGTCCATCATTTGTTAATTATGTTTACATAATAATCCTCCCAAAGAAAAACTGTAAAACTGCAGGTTCGTCTTCTTCAGTCGATGGATTCAGCGGAATAAATGCTTAAGAGCTGATGAGCACATACTTTAAGTGACGTCACAATGAGGGATAGGGAAGCAATTTGTGCGTTTATAAACAACTTTGATGAGCTGTAGCGTCAGCACTGAGCCATTCCGTGAGTTTAGGGAAATAATAAAAATTTTATCTGCTTTTTATCCGGCTTGCTTGGCTATGTACAGATACTTACAGTCCGTACGTACTGTTACTGTTGCTGCTGTGCCCTGCGAGGCTTGGATGGTTTTCTTCAGGCAGCGCCAATCTCCGTAACCCGGTTTGCATCTGGAAAGAAGAATATAAACGTAAATAATAGTTTACAGTAGCCATATATAAATAAAACACTAAG
>JAHWFP010132634.1:0-15548 GCA_023313725.1 Lithobius niger
TGAAGGGCCGAACCATTCGGAACTTGGCGGCCCCATTTACCAGTTTTAGTTTTTGATGTGATTCAAATACAAGCAACAACAAGGGTATTTACTACAGAATAGAGAGAACAAATAAAACAAAACAACACCGAAAAAAAAAGTTTTTTTTTGCGTATTCCCCAGTGAAATATTATTTGAATGAGACTTTCAGACATCACAATCTGCCTTGCACTCACAATGGTCGTCGAATGGTCTGTTCGAATGGCAGAATCTAGCACCAAGGCATGACGGAATATTCTCACCTCGTGAAAAACTATCTATAATGACAATCTTATCACGTTTAAAAACAAGTAACATGAAAACTTACATATCTTTTCGAAAATTCCGCAAAAATCGAATCAAGGAAGGGGGGAGCTGCTTCTTAATATTTAATATTTTAATAAAAAATTCCAGCTTTATTTAAAGTCAAACACTTCGACGCCGGAAGCCTTCACAAAGATGTCGGCAATGCGGGGTTCGTTACCGTGGTAACCACTATTTCAATATTGGTTATTTCGAACAATCTTTATGCGAGCACGAGAATGTCTTACATTTGTTCAATTATTCAGAATGTCAAAAAGTTTCTTCCTTTTTATTCTGTTTGACATTTTGTACGCCGTGAGGAAAATTAACTTCTCGACTTCCGCGAATTCTTTTTAATATTTTAGGGATTCGAAGAAAAAAAATTTTAAACAAGATGTAAAGGTATATCATTGAACCTTTGTCTATCATCAGCACAGAGTTAGATATATGATTATATATCTTGCCGGGTCTTTGCAACCACTGGAAGCTATGGGGGCCCTCGGCCGGGGGGGGGGGAAGACGTGAATAAATCCAAAATAAAATCCAGGATGGCGAAAAAAAAGCCAAACCGAATCCGCATTAGGCCGCGAAAAATAAGTATATTGTTTCTCATAAGCGCCCGCGTCAATAATTACGGGCCATGTTATTCCTTTTTTATTGTTAAGCTGTTAATAAATAAATAAATAATAACACCATCCACCGCATCAAATCGCGAAACAATAACTTTATTTTGATTTTTTTTTACTTTGGGTAATAAACCTGTTGAATTGAATTGAATTTATTCAAGCGAGAAATTGACCCGCGACCATGCATCCCGTATTAAAATTACACAGACCCAACTTAACTGGGCCCACAGGAAAACCAATGAAACCTTACATATAGCCTGTTGCCCAACACTATACTTAATACGTGCTGTTAGCGACAAAAAATTGCCAAAACATTTCAGTTCCGGCAACAAGCTGCATATTGCACAAGGAAGCTGTACATTGTAGTTTCCAAATCCACCGGGAGACAATCCCGGAAGTGACGACGTAAGCCGTGATGACGTCATCAAAATGGCCACCGTGCGACACACTAAATGTCTATTATCTCCGGAACTAATCGATCCATGCCAACGTGCCACCTATTGTTGGAAAGATAATTTAATCTGCTAAAAGAAATGCCTGAACAATATATGCCATCAATTTGTTAGTTTTGGTTTAATCTGAAGAAAAACAAAAAATGACTGCTGTGTGATATGTTAATTCTCAATTATCTGCGGAACTAATCGATCAATCTTTTCGTGCGAACTATCGTTGGAAAGGTAATTTAATTTGCTCAAAGAAATACCTGAACAATGTATGCATTAAATCTATTAGTTTCTGCGTAATTTGAAGGAAAACATATTATGACGCCCTCAAAATGGCCACCATGCGATATACTTAATCTCGTGTACCGAGGAACTAATAGATCAATCTAACCTATCGTTGGAAAGATAATTTAATTGGTTAAAAGAAATGCCAGAGAAATTTTGCCATATATTAGTTTTTGTTTAATATATAGAAAAAACATGTTATAGTGTCATAAAAATGACTTAATCTGTGGTATCTCCGGAACGAATGTATCAATCTTATCCTGCGACCTATTGTTGGAAATCTATATATATATTTCGCTAATGAGCGGTGAGATAGTGCTAATGATATTTATTAGAGCTTACTGGCCTGTTACACCATGTGCTCAAACTACTCTACTTACATCTAACTACTATACATCATGAACAAGTACCAGGACCAGTACCAGAACAAGTGTCCAACTACCCTATTGACCATTGTCCAATCACCGCACCGCAAGCAACGAGTACAAGGTGCTGGGAACAAGGAAGACCCCTCGAGCCTAAACGAAACGCTAAGTTGCTGAGCGGTGAGGGATCTTGATTAAACAAACGAAGCTTCAACAATCAGGAAGAGGGGAGTGAGCTCCTTCTTGCCACGGTAGCAAAGAAAAAGGGCGGCCGGCCGACAATGAGAACGGATATGCGCTCTAACAATTCACAACAAACACTATTGCTTCAATAGTGCTATTAGACCGAGTTGAAAAGTTTCTAGTGAGAATACACGGGATAGCAGGGCAGGGGACGCGGGAGGGGACAGAGAACCATGGGGGCTGCAGGTGGGTATCTCACCACAATGGGGAATGTGAGGGAGGAGGGGGGGCTCGAAAAGGGGAGGGTTCGCCATCTGTTTTCATTTCATGTTCACACATACGGGAATCAGCTACACCGGCGTATGTTAGTTCGAAGAAGGAGACAGGGGATCAGCTACACCAGCCTTTTCATTTCATTCTACCCAGTACAGTTCACTCGGGTACCGGCTAGACCGGCGTATGTTAAGCTGGGGGTACAGCTAGTATAATTTAATTTGCCAAAAGAACTGCAAGGACAATGTATGCCGTAAGTGTCTTTTGTTTAATTTGAAGAAACACAAATCTACGTAATTATTGCCACTTTATATTTGTAATTAAAGTTGGTTTTGTTCTGCGTTTTGTTACCTATAATGCATTCAATTGTGCTCCAGTTGATAATATAGAACATAACACAGCCTTCAGTGCATCGGCCAATTCATTTTATGGAACAGGCATGTCTCATCTTTTACCCACCAGAAGGTATGTCTGTCACAACCAGTTTCAACCTAGGGCAATCAGAGAATAAAGCAGGATAAGCTTGCCCGAGTCCTCCACAAATCTTCCTCATACGACTAAATGTTCATGTGATGCACCCTTACCAATGGTCGAAAAAAAACCATTGATATACCTGTGGAAATGTTGGACTGGTCAGAATCCACCAAAAGCAAGGCTGACCACGAAGGTAAAGTGTTATCCTGGGTAGCCTTTCATTCCCGTCAAAACATCCATGAAGGTTTGAAAGGTAAATGCACATCAATTCTGCTCCCAATATATGATGTGAATTCCTCATCCATAGTTCGCCGTGCCATGAACATTATATTAAGCAATCTTAAGAAGTTCAATCCATCACAGACACCAGCTTAAGGACGATCAACCAATACAAAGCTGCACATAGAAATAGCTGTAATTTCAATGATTGGTTGTGAGTTAGCAGGTAGTGGGCAGAATTACCCAAAGCCTTTGTTGCAACACCATGAAGGGCAGACAGCATTCTAAAGTCATCGGCGGATCGCACGTAAAACAAAGTAGGTACGCACACCAGTAGTAGCGCCAGCCAATTCCAGATAGGGGGGCAATGATTCCCCGACAGGGGGGCAAAAAAACCGAACATTTTTTTGTTTATATTTGTACTACTTTAGCAGGGGCCCGGCCATTTTTTTGTTTATATTTGTACTACTTTAGCAGAGCCCCGGAAGCTGAAGCATTTTACGCTATTTGAGGGCCTATTTTGGCTTTCCGAGACACGTTTGCACCACATTGTTAAGCAAATGTCGGATGTTTTTCGTAAACATTCTTTAGCATGAGAGGCCGTAAAAACCCAATTGTGACCAAAATTCTGGGTATTTTTTACACATTTTATTTACAAATTAAATTACCTGATGAATTAAATTTTTTTTTAATATTATAATTAACGTTAACTGAGACTGAATAATTTAGGTTTGAAAAATATTTAACCATAGCAAGAACACACAGTTGGCCGTCATTCGTGTTGTGCGTTGGGCTTTTAAAATAGGGCCTTCTCCTTTTAGAAATAACTGGTAAGACCTTGGCATCCCAAACGTGTCTCATAACTAAGATGCCTGTCAAATCATGGCGTTGACGGTCTAACGCAGCAAATCAATTTTCAGTTTAGCCAATTACTGTACACGATTTTCGCTCAGTTCATTGGTATCACGAATTCAAATGACGAAAACTTAACTAGAATCCTTAACAACTTTTGTTTTGTACATATTTAGTTCACATTTATGCATTAACTAAGACAGTTCCTAAATATGGAGGTGATGAGGACTACTCAAGCAAAACAAAAAACTATATTTTGAGCTTTTCCTCCACAAATTTTTACGAATTTTATGTCCTCGTGTGGACTCATGTTTCCGGCTGTTCCCCGACGACAATCTCGGTTACTCCCCGACAGGGGGGCAAGGCTTCCCCGACGTCCCCCCATGCTTTCCCTGTGGCGCCACCACTGACGCACACAAGGTTAGCATCGCAGGCCATCATAATCTGCAGAATGAGGTTATCAGAATCAGGATGATGTCGCAAATCTTGTGTACTTGCATGTTTGCTGGTCCAATCTTAGTCTTGTGTGGCTGATCTTACACAGGTGGACATTATCTATGTCTTGTAATTTAGTTTCCAGTTCCTACCTCTAGAACATTCTAGAACTTTCTATTTCCCTTAATACCCTGGCTATTTCGCGGTTGTCAGGGGTTACCAAAACGTATTTAAGCAAGAGGGCCAGCATGGAAAATCGGAAAGCCTTCGGGGCCAGCCAACTGGCTGGTCCTCCCTCAACCCCTGCTAGGTCTTCTAGTTAGGGGGATTTTTTGGCTTTTAGGCCTCTGGTAGGCCCAATTGTGGTTAGGCTTTACCCCAACCTAAACAAGCCTTTTTACCCTAACTTAACCCCAAAGTTCCCCATCCCTTTCCCCAGTATTTTGTTCAATCTAATTTTGCTTTAGCTCACCCACTTTGCTATTTTTCGTCATGGTGCCGAAATCCAGGAGTAAGGCTGGTCGGGACTTAGGGTTAGGGTTCCCTTTAAGGTTTTTTGGTTAGGCCCAAGTTAGGGTTCTCTTTTGGTGGTGCAGTTAGGCCCTTTTTAGGTTTTTTGTTTTTTGACCTTTTCAGGTTAGAGTAGGGCCTTAAGGTAAAACGTGGGTAAGCCAACGAGGGCTAAGCCCAGGCCTTAAGTTCCGTCGGTTTTGTTTTTCTTTTGGCCTTTTCAGGTTGCAGAGCAGGGCTTAAGGTGAAACGTGGGTAAGCCGAGCAATGGCTAAGTCCGAGCTTAACTAATGCCATTAGTTAAGCCTAACATGCTTCGATATTGCTGAAATATGGTAGGCATATGCAGAAGGGTCTTGGGGATCCGTTTTTAGGGTTTTTGGCGTTAAGCCTATTTTTAGGCCTATTTTGAATTTTTGGTTTTTTGAACTTGGGAGGTAAAACAGAAACGTTTTTACTTCGGACAATTTTTTTAATTTAGGCTTAGTTTGGACGTACAGGCTGCTTTAGAGTTTGGGTATGGTTTAGTGAACGGGAACACTTAATTGAGCGTTTGGGTTGCCTTACGGTAATATTCAATTTAATTTGAGCTTAATAATAAGCATGCATTCTTGCAATTTGGTAAGCTCATAAAGATCAATATTTCTGTGACGGTTTTTTCCCCAAAGGGTTTTTTTTTTCCATAAATCAACCTAATTTTTGACCTTTAGAACTAACTTAATATAGTGTGGAGAATGAGTTGTTTAGTAGTTGTTTCAGGTTTTTCTTAAACCTACGCTGTTCGATGTCCAGTTCTTGGTTTGCCCATTCTTGGTGGCAATGTTTGAGGTTTGGTTATGCCCATTCAGTGGCATACATTCGTTCGTGTTTCGCCCATTATACAATAATAGTTGCGTTTTGGTTTCGTCTTTAGTGGCGACGGTTTAGTTTGTTAAGGAAAGTTACTAGTTTTCTGTCTCTTTATACCATAAAGGTTTCTGGTCTACTCTTAAGAGCAATTTCTTGTTTGTGAGAAGTTGGTTGGTTTGTCTCGCATGAGCAAACTCTTTGCATCATCATGTTCATCGGCTACAAACGTAGTTGTAGCCCAATTCCACAATGGTGGGATTGGGGTTTCCAAAGTCGTCTACCAAGACGCCGTTATCACAAAAGTCGTCTGACAGGACGCAAGTGCGTGACCCCTAGGTTATAGTTCCAGGGTCACGGGTAGTTTTTTTTTTAAAAACCCCGCGGTGTTGAGAGTTGGTCATCTTTCATGTTCATCAGTAAAAATAAGAAAGTGTTTTTTTAGTAGTTGATGTTGGTATTGACATGTGCTTTGATGTATGTGTTCGTTTCAGCTTGTAGTTTACAGACATGTTGAAATAAAAATTGAACATGGTTACAGTGTTAAACAAGATGTATGTTTATCAAGTTTAGACACAAGATTTGCGAGGTGTAATTTTCAGAGCTTTGTGTGGGTGTTGGAGTATGTCGCAAATCTTGTGTACTTGCATGTTTGCTGGGGCCAATGGCCAATCTTAGTCTTGTGTGGCTGATCTTACACAGGTGGACATTATCTATGTCTTGTAATTTAGTTTCCGGTTCCTGCCTCTAGAACATTCTAGAACTTTCTATTTCCCATAATACCCTGGCTATTTCGCGGTTGTCAGGGGTCACCAAAACGTATTAAAGCAAGAGGGCCAGCATGGAAAATCAGAAAGCCTTCGGGCCAGCCAACTGGCTGGTCCTCCCTCAACCCCTGCTAGGTCTTCTAGTTAGGGGGATTTTTTGGCTTTTAGGCCTCTGGTAGGCCCAATTGTGGTTAGGCTTTTCCCCCAACCTAAACAAGCCTTTTTACCCCAACTTAACCCCAAAGTTCCCCAACCCTTTCCTCAGTCTTTTGTTCAGTCTAATTTTGGTTTAGCTCTCCCACAGTTCGCTATTTTTCGTCAGGTGATGACTTGACAATTCAGACAGCCGTTTAAGAGAAGGCAACAAGAATCGGCTGAATTGATATTCTGGGATGGATGACAACTGCTGGGGTAACGTAGCCTCTATAGACTTGCAAGTGTACTAAGAGAGGTACAAGATGTCATATTAAACAATGACTTTCTTGTACACTACCGTGTGTCTGTGAAGGTCATTGCTCAAGTGACGCATTGTGAACAATACGACACAGCTTTAATAATTTACCGTTTCCAAAAGAGCCACATATAAAGCTACAATAATTACATACACATTATCTTTTCATTCACATTAACCAAAAACTAAATTATTTACAGAATACATTGTTCAGCCATTTCCTTTAGAAGATTAAATTATCATTCCAACGATAGGTCGCAAGAAAAGATTGAAAAATTAGTTCCGGAGATACACGCGATTTAGTATGTTGCATGGTCGCCATTTTGAGGACTTCATAATGTGCTTTCCTTCAAATTACGCAGAAACTAATAGATTTACGGCATACATTGTTCCGGCATTTCTTTTAGCAAATTAAACTACCTTTCCAACGATACGATGCGTGAAAAGATTGACCGATTAGTTCCGGAGATAATTGGGAAATAGTATATCGCACAGCAGTCATATTATGGTTTTCTTCAGATTAAACCAAAACTAACAGATTTATGGCATAAATTGTTCAGGCATTTGTTTTAGAAAATTAAATTATCTTTTCAACAATAGGTCGCACGATAGGATTGATCAATTAGTTCCGGAGATAGTAACGATTTAGTACATCGCGTGGTGGCCATTTTGATGACGTCATCACGGCTATACGTCGTCACTTCCGGGAGTGTCTCTCGGCGGATTTGTAAACTACAACCTGTGAGCAGCTTCCATGTACAATATGCAGTTTGTTGTCGGAACTGAAATGTTTTTGCACTAACAGCATGGACTACCTGGCTGTAGACAAACGAAAGGCACACAATGCCTAGCAATAAAATCTGTATTGATTCGTTAACTTGGCCAATACTTGTTAACTCCAACTGTTAGCATTCTTCATTTCAAGTGCACATTATTAGTAACTGTAAGCTTTGACCTCAACCTCCCATGTTAAAGCCGAAATTTCAACGCTTAATTTCTCTGCTTTCTTTCAATATTTTCCACTCAAATTTAGTATGTAAGATTTGTTGTGGTTGGTGAACATGTGTCCGAACTTTTATTAATTTCCGATTTGACACATTGGAGATCTAGACTTGAGCTGGAATCGCGATTTTCATGTCTGGCTTGTTGGACTTCTTGGCACGACACGTTTCTGCTACGCTTTCTACAGGTCAAACTATTTGTCCTATAAAGGTGTTTCTAAGCTCATTTTACAGGTATAGCTCTGTAGATGTGCACTGACCACATAAGGCCTTTTTTAATTGGGTAAGTGGTTCAAGGGTTACGGAGCTTTAAACGACCAGATTGATTGTTTTACATTGTTTTAAACATTGTTATTATTCAACAATGCCAAAACGCCAGCTGCAAGACCTAGACTGAAGATTAGGGTTTGTTTCCATTAGTTTGTGCAAACCGTAATTAATTACAAACAAAAACGTCAAGTGTGCCGTAAAAAAGGGGGTTATATGATTGAAGTTACACTTTACTTGTTAAAAGGTACACGGATAAAAATTGATGATTTTTAATTGAAATAATCAATTATTTCAAAAAAATGTACAGTTGAGAAAATTGCATCTGTTTAAGTGCTGTTGTGTATTACCAATCATATATTTAAAACGTAAAGCACAACAGCACTTAAACATATGCAATATTCTCAACTGTACATTTGATTATTTCAATTAAAAATTATCAATTGTTATCCGTGTACCTTTTAACAAGTAAAGTGTAACTTCAATCATATAACCCCATTTTTTTCACAGCACACTTGACGTTTTTGTTTGTAATCCGTGTGCCTTCTTTACGTCTATGGCGTTGTGCAACAAAGGGTTATGCATGCAGTCGATTGTTGCTGGCTACTTTGAAACAATTCAAGTCAGCTTCGAAACCCTGCATTTACAAAATAAATACGCCATTCTATCGTTTCTAGCTGCCAATTTTGAGGCCGCTCGAAATTAACAACGTAGTTTAGTATGGTTTGAATCTATATGCGTTTAGCTGAAACACAGATTCTTTCGAACATGTTTATTCAGGAGCCGTGGCCCGAAGCCGAATGCCCCTTCAATACTATGTACGCAATATAAAAACTTACAACTCCACAATATGACTGCACACACCCTAACCGAACAGAACAGAACAGAACAGAACAGAACTGCACACTCAGCGCGCACTCATCACATTCAGCACCCCCAGTGTCACATTCACAACCAGAGCTCTACCTCGTTGTGCACTCCACTGTGTACAAGCTTTCCGCCCACCTTTTCTTTCTCATGAAGGAAAAGTTCCAGTGGGCTCCACTCAACCTCCAACGTTTCTACTGTGCACACACTACACACACAGAAGCAATACTACTGCTCGTGTCACAGAAGCACCATCACTTACAGAAGCACTTCACCACACTTCTTCGCCAGCAATCCAGTACACTTGTGTCTCCACTGTGCACAAGTTTTCCAGTTGCGCACAAGTTGCCAACATCTTCTGTACTGCTCACTTCACTAATGCCTGTGTATCTTCTTTCTCCACTGTGCACAAGTAAGTTCACCCTCTCTCCCTCATAAAGGGGGAGTTCCAGCGGGCTTTCCTACCCTATCCTCGACCCTCCATCATTGCACACAAATTGCCAGGAGGATTCTTGCCATCATTGTTGCCACCAACTTCATCTCCTCCACTTTGCAAAGAGAGAACACTGGGGAGAGAACAGAAGAACATCACCATAACTACTACACATTGATCCGTGATAACCAACAAAATTTTACTATCATTTTCAGCTTAACATACGGCCGGCGGCCACTCGTCAATGACAGCAGCTCTTGAACAGTGGACATCTCTCGCATCCAAGGAGTTAACAGTAGCCTTGCTGTGGTATATTACGTGCTCCGGTGTCTCCTCTACCCCACAATGCAAGCAGGTTGGCGAACCAACCCAGCCAAACCGAAATCTGTAAAAACGTAGGAGAGTATGTCCCACTCGTAGCCTGGATAAGACTTTCGCCTCTTGATATGACATTCTATTAAGCCTCGATCCTTCTCAATCCCTCTGCCACAATGCTAGAGCCCAATGTTTAACAATCGACCGACGCATTTGTTCAGATAGCACTGGGATGACAGGCAGACACGCTCCTACTACTGCTTCACGGGTCAGCCCATCCGCTTGCTCCCTGGGTTACCACTATGGCCATTCACCCATCTGAACTCCACTCCACTCGTCGCCACCCAAAACTTCCAGAGGATAGTGTAGATTAAAGGATCCTGTACACTTAGATCCTCGCATGATTTCTGCAAGAGTCTGTGACTGGCCAGTGAATCTGTGCAGAATGTGAAAGAAGGCAGCTGCAACTCACTAGCCACATCTAATGCAACTGAGATGGCAAGTAGCTCACAAAGCATACTCGACGTTACCGCAGCTACATGACGCTGCACTGTAATCTTCAAAGATGGAATCACAACACCGAGGGTAGGACGGTAGGAGGCTAGCATGGTAGGACGGTAGGCTAGCACGGTAGGCTAGCACGGTAGGAGGCATCGCAAAACATCACACTCAGTTCGGCTCAAAGACTTGTTCCAGCTCTGGACACCAGCTCCAGGGACTGAGAGACCTCGCACAGGCTAGACAGAGCACTGTTTGAAACTTGCTGGGGCAACATTACTCCAGCATCAGCTTCCCCTAGGTTACTCCTTGCCTTCTCACTCAACCTCCCATAATCCCCTAATATTCTTCCAACCGGGTCATCTTGCCCACGGCTCAAGTTGCGCAAACACAGCATTACAAGGAGCTCCTTGGCTCTGTACTCCACTGGTACTTCACCACACTCCACCTGGACTGGATTGGAGATAATGCAACCCGTAACAGTACGTAGGCACACATTAACCGCAACTTGAAGCGCTTTTAAGTGCTTATTAAAAGTTACCAGAAACGGTACGTGGTAATCCATTACCGACCAAACGAAAGTTTTATACGCAGCCAATAGAGCTCCTTGCGTGATACTATTCTCTTTACACAGTGCCCGTAGCACTGCAGTCCTCGTCAGCAACTTTTCTTTCACCCTCGCAACATCCAGCAGCTAGGGTTGCCTCCAAAACTACACCCAGGTATTTAACACTCTTCTTTGAAGCAACTACTTGGTCTCCGACACGAAGCCGAACTTGATCAAGAGGCACCCTGGTGTATCTCGCAAACACCACAACTTCAGTTTTGGCCGAGGCTAAGAGCAGTCCCCTCTCGCCGAGGAGATGCTGAACATCTTCAAGAGTTTTATGCGCTTGCTCCGCTAGGAGCACAAGCATATCCCATACAAACCAGATTGCTACATCGTCTGCAAAGCAGACTATATTTGCATACATTCCTATATCAACTAGTACCTCATTAATAGCTACGGCAAACAGTGTTGGACTTAATCAACTTCCTTGAGGGAGCCCTCTATCAGTTGTTGCTCAGCCAACCAACTTCCGTTTATTCTCGTCACGAAAATTCGTGTTTCCAACAATGCTACAATCGTGTCCACAAGTCGTACACCCACTCCCATGCTAACTAGGGAAGCTTTGACCCACGCTATGGACACAGTGTCATAGGCTGCCTTGATGTCCAGAAAGACAGCCAAAACAACCTTTTCCAGTGCCCACGCCTCACGAATGCTGGGGAGCAAAAACAAAACGGCATCCTGTGCACTGCGATTCGGGCGATACCCAAACTGCACTCTGTCTAAGCACTCGTAATACTCCATGTGCCAGCTTAACCACTTAATCACCATTCACTCATAAACCTTCCTGATGCACGATAACAGTGCAATTGATCGGTAACTCATCAATTCTGACCTGCTACTGCTCGGTTTGTGAACCGGGACAAGAACAGTAACCAACCATGCTGGAGGAATGGGACTACCATCAAGGACTTGCTGGAACAGAGTCAAAAGTGACTGCTGATCCACCGCCGTACGGCTATGCATGGCATCATAGCTCAAACAATCATTACCTGCCACACTGGTGGCTTTGCACTTCGACAGGGACGCTCTAAATTCCAAAAATTCCCACGGCACATTACCAACCACCGAAACAACACTAGCACCTCGACGAAGGAGGAGAGACTCCTTCCGCAAGGTTGTATACACTCGCAAACCTTGCGTTGAAGGCATCGGCCATCTCCACTCCGCGCAACACCTCCCGATCATTTATAGTTGCTGCCATACTGTAGACCCACGTCTGCATTACTTTGCTCCCACTTCGACCACGCTTGCAGAAGCCAATTCAGGCTTGCCATTCGCTTGCACAAGCGTTCACTATACAAAGTTTTCTCCTGCCTTAAAGTAAGTGCGACTCCTCAGACACGCCACGGTATATTAGCCACAACTCTTCATTTGGCACTCGCTTCCAACGCCGATACGCCCTACACCTATCTCTAACAGCAGTAGTGCAGCGCTTCGTCCACCACTTGGAGAACAACACCAAGAACAACAACAACACCAACAACACAAGAACAACAACACCAACAAGAAGTGAACAGTGTTCAAATTTACGTGTGGCTCCCTTTGTTAACTCTTCCACGGAATTGCATAAGAGTTGGTGTAAAGTTGGGAAAGGTTGCTATCGACTATCTGGCCAAGTTTGGTCGAAATATATTGTATAGAAACGAAGAAATTAATAGTTTTAGTTTTGCTGGAGAAAGGACTTCAATGATGATAAAGATACAGAACATTAAAACAACAGTCTAAACTGCATGATATGCCAAAGTAGCACGAATTAGAAAACAAAAACGAAATCGTTTGATGCTTAAGGTTTAACTGATGCGAAGTCAAAACAGCAAAGAAACACAAATAAACTTTTCTGTACGATTTCAGATAGTGCAGTATTGCTGTATTGTTTAGTCTACATGAAACCTTACTGCTGTATCCAACCATTATACACGTAAATACAATTAAAGCCAGAGCGCGAGTTTCAAAACTTTTCATGCCCAAACAAAGGAAGAATAATGCAAAGCTACACACTGGACTACTTTCTTGGCTAAATTTTTTCAGTGTCTTTCAGTCACGTCATCAACGTTGCATTCTTTCAACCTATCGATGATACATATATCATTGTTCAAGATTTTTCAGCAATTTTCCAGGCATGGAATTTTATTATTACTTTCTAGAACATTTCCAGACTTTCAAGAATTCACACGAACGACAATTAGTTTTTAAACATTTTCCACTGATGCCGTTTAGTCAATAAAAGTTAGCCAGTTAGCCAATTAGTTCAGTCCGAGTTTTCAGAGGGCACCACGTGTTCCATCTGGTAATTTTTGCTCATTTTTCAGCCCAAATCTAAAGTAAGCTAAATTACAACTAAGGTAAACTAAATAATAATTAAATATAAGCTAGTTTCGTTTAGTTTAGTTAAATTTTAGGCTAAAATCTGAGTAGAAATTCACACATAAAACACGTGGTGCCCTCTATAAACTAAGACTGAACTGATATGAATGTATCTAAGACGTTTCAGTATGGGTCTCGGTCACAAATTCTCCCAAACCCTATAAATTCTTGATAATAATAATAAATAATAATAAAATGTTATGTGCTGGAGCAGACAGGTCTGAAAAGGACCCAAAAGAGTGACTGAAATTAAGCCTTAAAAAGGGGGAGGGGGGCAGCATTTAGGTTACACGAAAAATAGGCCAGCACAAAATCACACAGTCAGAAGCCCAAGTCATTTTTAAAAAGCAATGAAAATAAAAGTGGTAACAATATAAAATAAATGCTCAGATGCACAGAGCCAGAGACTCTTCGTCAATACCAATAAGTAAAAACTATTACCAGGATTACCAATATACAGGGTTTTAAAAATATTTGTTTTCATTTGATATTGACTGTTTTACCTTTTTTTCACACTACCGCTTGCATTTTTCACATTTTCTTTTATTTTTATCATTAGCATATTCACATTTTTCAAACCATCAGCCCCCCCCCCAATATTTAAAAATTAATAATAGAAAGTTTGGCGTAATAGCAAATAAGAAAGGAGGAGAGGGGGAAAGAGTGGCGGTGGGATGGGTAAGAGGGAATTTCTGCAAAAATTCACAAATGTTCCCACATGGTCTCAAAAACGTATAACTTTGCATGACCAAACAAAATGTAGCCATGACCACCTGAAACGAGGGGGGGGGGGGGGCATTATACGAAAACCTGCCCATGGATGGGTTTACTTTAGGGAAAGGTCCACGGACCTTTTTTTCCCCAGAGCTTTTTTATTTTGACCTTTTTTCCCTGGACCATTTTTCTGCTGACCTGTTTCCCACGGACCTTTTTCCCATGGTGACGAAAAGAAATTGATTTTCAAACACCATCTATGAGCATCACGGTGATTTTTTTATGATTAGTAGACTGTTGACGTTCGTAGTCATATACTCGACATCAAGAATATCTTGTCGACATGTATCATCAAATGCTGTACTGATTTCAGATTACGTTGACATTTCTATTACAAATGTTTCAGTAAGGCAATAGATCGCTAATAAATAAGATTTAAATTTTGTTTCTCTGAATATTTCCGTGTAGGCAACCTGTTTGCATTGTGTTATGTACGATGCCATTACTAACATAGCATATTAAAAGTTCAAAATATCATGGAAACCGTTGCTCCAGTAAAAAAAAACTAGTAGGAACATTATTTGTTTGAAATTTCATTATCTTTTATTTTGTCCCTGACATATTTTCTTGTAAACCTGATAGTTTAGGATATACAGCCAAAACTATGTCTCCGGCGGCCATTTTGTCAGCGCTTTTCAAAGATTGCGGCAAAAGCTGATGCAGGATCGTAGAGGACTTTTAGTATGTTAATTATCACCACTTCCATATGATCTCTGCAAAGATTCAACTCTGTTCGAATTTTTTCCTTTCTTTTTCCTAATTTGGATTGGACTACTGGTAATATGCAAGGAAACAAAGTATTTATTTTCTTACTTATGTTTTCTTAACTTAATCATATAAGTTAGATAAAAAAAATTAATCATACAAATCTGATCCAGGTCATGCAGTAAGAGGGGAAGGGTTTACGTGTAGTGTGACAGTTTCGGACAAGAGAAGAAGATGGATCACAAAATGTGGCGTCATTTGCTTTAATTACTAAGCAATATTTTCATGACACATTGGTTATTATTTTTTATAGTGTAACAATTTTCCCCATGAAACATTACCCCCCAAAAAAAGGGTTCCCAATAACGTTTTCCACATTTACAATCGGCCTAAAAAAAATCCAAAAAATCCAGAAAATCAACACGCAACCATGCTTACAGCAAAATAACCATGTTTGCTTTTTTTATTAATCTACAATCCACACTACTAAATAATTTGTTTTAAAATTCAAATTAAAAATTGTAAGAAGCAACTAATTAAAAAAACTAAGCTGTTTAAAAAACGTTCAAATTCTAGATGTGTAGTTATTTAACCTTGGTTTGGAGTGAGGGGAATTGGGACTAGCTTGTCGTGCGGATTACTTATTCAGTTTGACTACAAA
>JAHWFP010132643.1:0-12124 GCA_023313725.1 Lithobius niger
AATTTGGCACGTTAGCACTGCACTCCGTCATGCTGGAGCGGAGATCCAAAACCCAGTCCAATTCTCTTCGTTCACGACGAATCCTTTTATATTCTCCTGGTAATAATTGATTTGTGTACAATTTTGTAAAAATCGTTTATTCTACATGCTTAAAGCGGGATTGCCACCAAATGACAAGCTGCAGCGTGTGTAGCAATTTGCCGCTATTTAGTTTTGTCTAGCCATGACTTTCAACAGACGAAGGAGCATACAAAATAAATTTCTGTTTCCACAACAAACAAGCCGCGTTCCTCCTTAATTATTGTGTGTAAATTTGTTGCGCCGACGTACACTCGAAAGCAAGCGGTAAGGTTAAACCTAACGACACCACGAGCGCTTTTTTTCTGTATATCGACCTTCTTGAAACGCAGATTTTAAAACGCTATAGATGGGCACCGTCTAGTGACAGTGATATCGTTAACCTTGACCGCTTGGTCCCTGGTGCACGTTGATGCATCAACTTTACATGCAGTAATTAAGGAGGCACGTGGCTAGTTTGTTGTGTAAAAAGAAATTTCTTTGCGCATTCCCTCGCTTGTTGAAATCAAGTGCTACATATAAATAATGGCAGTCGGTGCTAGATGCTACAATCGGTTATTCGGTGAATAGGCACCTTTAATGAAAGTATTGTATAATTCTTTCTTAATATCATTAACTTCCACAGTTATCAGCTACTGTTATTTAATCAAAGTTTCTCGCTACATACCTGAAGCCCAGTTCCTTTGATAATGCATTCAAAACATCAGTGCAATAGCCGCGCCATTTGTTCCAAAGGTTAACACTATCATTTTCAGGTTTCTGAGTGCAAGGTGGATCCTAAAATAAAAAAGTAAATTTTAATGCAACACACATTACAAGTACAACTGCTAGGTGAAAACTAACTACCACTACTAATTTTCTATCACAGTATTGTTGAAGAAAACGTTGATATTTGTAGATAGCTGGAGTTTAACCATGGGACATGCCTATTGCTGGATTGGGGGTGAGGGAAAACGTAAATTCAAAGTTAACAACCAATCTCAGAACTATAAGAGCAGTGTTATAGCATTTTGTTGCTGTTTTTATTTAAGGGAACCGAACCTAAACCGTGTTAGCTGTCCCACTGTAGAAGACGCGAGGGACACCATTTAGTTGATGTTTTATTACGGGAGCCAGACCATACGATATGGCCATCTGCCCCACAAATTTAAAGCACTTCGTTGTTGGTGGTGTTGTTGTTTTGTTTTGTTTTAGGAAGCACGAACCCAAACTGGGTTATCTGCCTCACGAAGATGGGAGGGACAATTTCGCTGGAGAAATCCAAGCGAAAAACCCAGGATCATTAATTAACATTCCACTACAATCGACATGAGCACAGGCATTTTACTTCAATAATACAACAATGAAGAACATGGACACGAAGTCGTCAGAACGTAGCACGACAACTGCATCACGAATTACGAATTGTTGCTTATTCCTCTGATACCAGAGGCCGTAGCCATGAGCGACCTAAACCTCATTTAGAGAGCGCGAGTTCGGTGGACTTCTCGACAAAGACTTTAAAGGGCCCTCGCACACTGGGCGGCCAGGTCGTGCGGCCAGTGGTCGTCGCGGAAAAAACGCGACGTGTTGCCGCGCGACCATGTCCGTTTTTCATTGATAATTCTCGATCACGTGGTGAAAAATGAACACGGAGCAAGTATATGTGGTCGCCCTGTGGTCGCCTGTACGCCGCCCGGGATCCTAGTGGCTGCTGCGACTGACTGGCCGGGGCAACCAAGTGGCGGTGCTGCATATACCGTAAGCATTGTCGTTGGCTGCAGTGACCTGGTCACGCGGCTTGGACGCTTAGTACGCGTGGGCCTAAGACACGCGTAAACTTACTAATGACCAACAAACTAAAAACACACTAAAATACACTAAAGCCAACAAAAAGTGGGTCTGAAAATGAATTTACGGCTTTTCATCTCATAAATTCTAAGAAAAAAAAGGAAATTTATCAACTTGGATCTGGTATCTCCCCAAAACAAAACTTGTTAACGATTCCCACCATGCTTTTCAGTCGTTTTCAGACGTGATATCAAATGCCAAGCTCTTTTGCTACGTAACTTAATCCCATCAACTATGACTTCAAAGGGTCATGATCGACACCCACCTGATCGACGGACAACTGATCGATACCAGGTAAGCGGCAGCCAAATGACCAACAAGGGCATGACTGTGATCGACAGGACTTGTGATCGATAGAACAAATGTTCGACAGGACTTGTGATCGACGGTCAAATAATCGACAAAACCAGTGATCGAAAATTTTGGATTAAAATAATCCACAATGTAAATAAAAAAATTATGTAACCTTAGTTTTATCGAATGAATTACTGACATGTTATGCTAAAGTGGGGTAGTCAAAATTTATAGCTCTGAAAATTTGTTAACAGCTGCCCCAACCACCAGTAAGTCAACCAAAACAACGAAGGGAGTATCTAACAATCAAAAGCTGCACGTGTCAAATTTGTTGTCGACGGCTATGAGAACCACTGCAGTGACGAATACCTTAGAAGGGTTACACATAATTTTGATCTCCTGTGGTAATTAAGATTTTTATTACAAAATAGTCATTTACATTTATATGCTACTGCGAAAGCATTTTCCAAGAAATTTTTTCATTAATCCAGAACGAAAGTTAGAAGTTCGAAGGCTATCAGATACCACCCTAGTGCTGACAATAACAGGATTTTGACTAATAGTCGATCACTGGTCTTGTCGATCATTTGGCTGTCGATCACATGTTCTGTTAATCACATGTCCTGTCGATCACATGTCTTTGTCGGTCATTTGGCTGCCGATCACCTAGTGTCGATCAGTTGTCCGTCGATTAGATGGGTGTCGATCATTTGTCCCGACACCCTCGGGGGATTAACGTGATGAAATAGCCTGGTGTTGAGATATCACGACTTCAAACGGCCGCAACGTATGGCGGAAATCCTCAACAAGTTCTTTTGAGTAAAAACAATAGTTACGGTACGGCACTGCAGCAAGACCCATCGTCATCAAACAGTTTTACGGAGAAACAGTTTTACGGAGGGTGCCTGAGAAACATGCAACCGTGCATTGTCAACAACTTCGGCGCACGAGATCTATCATTATTACCCGGTTTTTGCTTCAGTCCTCTTTTAACAATGTAACAATGCAGGAGCGCAACAATGAAACAAGAACGCACAGTGCAATATATCTGCCATTGCAGTGGTTAGAGCCGATCTCTTGCATCAAAATGGCAGATTGTCTCTCAGCACTAAAATGGCGGATGCATTCTTGATTATTATAGATGTTTTAAAAAAAACGTTATGAAAGAATTTGTTTATATAAGTGTCAGCAGCCACAGCAAATTAACGAATTCGTGAATTACAGACTGGCAATTAGAATGGTACTAACGGCACCAAACCATAAAAAAAAAATAATGATAAATATTAGCAAGTATTTTTTATTTAAATGTCATGAACCACAGTAAATTAACGAATGCATTATGCGTTTTTACACTTTAAATATGTTAGTTTGATAATTAAAGCATTTTATAGGCTACTTAAAATTGAAAATAACGTTGAAGCTTCATTAAAATTAATCGTTCTACCAAAAAACATGTCTCTTAACTGTTCTTTATTACTACCATCGTCTTTGTTAGCAGGCCAATATTGTCCGTATTGTCTTCATCATGGTTACTCGATAAGTCAAATAGATCCTCTAAACTCCATAACTTGTTTTGCCATAACAAAAAAGGAACAAGAAATATGGCTCCGCCCGCAATAAATCACCCAGCGCGAGCACACACATTCACCGAGCGTGACTAAACGTAGCCAACAATACTCGTCGGATACTGAGAGGCAAAAACCGGGTAATAATAGGATATCACCAGCTTTCCTCGGAAAACGTGTAATATCCTATACTTATTGCCGTGCAACGATGCTTCAGTACGTGCAGAAAGTATCATTGTCAGCTCGAAAAGTTGTTTCGTTCTTGAGCACCAAAATGAAACATTGGTGCTGTGAATTGTTTGTTGGTGCAGAGAAGTAGACATGAAAGTGTATGCTGTATAGTGGTTTGTATAGTGTTTTGGATAATGTGTTGTATAATGTTAGATGGGGCGTACGGCTTAGGGCCACGGCTCCAAATAAATAATCGTGAAACATTGGGGCATACTGGAGAGCGTGGATCCATCCCTACTAAGAGGAGCAGTACCAGTTGATGTGTCAGTGTTTCAGTGCATTCTGGAGAGACGTTGTCGTGTTGGAGTGCGTGGGAGTCAGGGTTTTCTCCATGGTGAGATTTGCAACTTACCACAAATATGGAGCAGAGATGTGGTTGAAGACCTATCAGTTTAAGCTTAAAATTTAAAGATTACCAATGGTACCGTCCTCGCCGCAAACTGTGATGGCCTGGGCAGGGACACACCTAAGCCCAGTGTGGGCACCAACGGTAAAGAAAGAACACGGACTATCAGAGTGTAGGCTACAGCTGATAAGACAGTTTTACTTCCTGGTTAGGGATCGGTATATATAGTGAGTGATACAGGAAGTCAGGTGATTGATAATAATACTATATACAATAATGGAATAGTGTATTAGGTAATTATAGGGTAATCTGGGTAGGGTTAACATACTGACATGAAATTGAAAGCGACCATTGTGGAGCACACAAGTGACGACTCCACAGTGATCGGGTGTGAATTTCGTCGGTGTTGGTGCATTTGTTGGTATGTTGGTGCAATGTGCGGACTGAGGAATAAGGTTGTTATGAGTTGTTTCTTGTAGTTTTGTTGCCACTGTATTACTACTTAGGGTTTTAGGAGCGTACGACCATAGGTCAAGGTTCCTGGGGAATAAAATTGAATTGAATTGAAACGATCCGGGTTACTGCTTAAATCTAGATGTAAAACAAAATGACCCTTAGTTTCTAATATTGAGGCATCAGGATTTCAAAATTAGAACAATCGCACAGCCCGAAACGAAGTCAACGTATTTTTCAAAGTGAAAGTGAAAGTCGCTGATCACGCACGATTCGCATTATCTGTCATCTCCTTTGTTGGCAGTACTTCAATCCCTTTTTCTCGTTTTTAACTTTTAACTATAGTCGAGTCCCTCGCTGACGCTCAATCATTCGTCGTCTTCTAGCTGGATCATTCGTCGCTCTAGGCCATTTCTTTTGCAAGTCTTATGCAAAAATGGGATTAGTCAATTAATCAGGCAATAATGATCATTACGTTACGCGTTTTTTGGAAGGTTTCAGTTCATAGATAACCTATAACTGGTGCCTACTCTTGCTCTTTGTTTATGTTAGTAAGTCTTCTTAATAAATTTGCAATCTGATCCCTGATGGGAACAGATTATTTTTTTATTCAGCGAAATTGTGCTACGTAAGCTGCACAGTAGAAGCAACGCCAGAGCCGAATCCTACGAACCGCACGTAGGCTATTTGTGTTAGTACCACCAAGCCCCTATAAATTCTTGTACCACCCACACATAGGTGTTCTTGTTTCATTTTTTGTGCATTAATTCAGTTCTCCCCATCCCCAGTGGTGAAATAGTTGTAAATCATCAAAAGATAATGACGCGTCTTAAACAAAGACTAACTCAATAGGTTTTTTGTTGTCATAGTAAACAAACCATTTCGTGCGGTTTATTTCAAGTCAGGTCTACACAGGTAAAATTCTTCATAAACTAGGCATTCTGTGTTGTTTTAGATAACTAAGTGAATTATTCTTTTTTGAAAGCTATGGTAGCCATTCTTTTTACATTCTTATCGTGACAATGACTTGCAGCAAACTCACGTACATCCAACAGTGTAACTCGTACAGTCTTCTCGTCCAGTTTAAGCAAAGTTGAAATGTGAAGTGCTGGAGAAAAGTTTGGGCGGCTCGATAACCATTTGGAATTCTGGATTAAATTTCCTTCTGGAGTAGAGTAAACTAGTTTCACATCTACTATCAACTCTCTTGAAACCTATAAAGAAGAAAGAAAGAAAGGAGGCGTTTGAAACAATTTTTAATTTGTAAATACATAAAGATGTAACAAATTGTTGTCTGTTAGAACTCTCAACTTGTATTTTTCCGTTTTTTTTAATGCGATAAATTTAGATGATTTGATATGAAGAGTTCTGTTAGAAACGATGGGTGATGTGCAGTAGTAAAGGTGGCTCTTTACCTAGGTAGAATCTAACGTCATCTAGCGCCTGCTAACAAAGCAATGCGCAAAGACATTTTTTCCCCCAAGAAACAAACTTAATCTAAGCCTCCTAATTAGTGAGTGAAAAGTTTGTGTGCCCTCGGGCATCTGGAAGCAATATGTAAAGATTAACGACATTACTACCGCTAGATGGTGTCACGGTAGATTCTCAAGATTTTCCCATTGGTGACAACCAGTGCATTACAGGGCACCCAACTTGGCAGTGCTCGAAAAGGGTAAAAATAAGAGCCGGTATAGCAAAACCAGAAGACCTTTCTTTTTTGTATTATTTCACCACTGTTTGTTTTCCGATGCTGAATCTTTGGTTAATGGTGGTGATTGGCTGATGGGGGCGGGGGAGAAATGTAAAGGTAAATAAATAAATAAAAACCGCAAAATTGGGCTTTTATTGGCGGTGGTGATAAATTTCACAGCTGCCGAACTATCAAACAACTTCATATATTACAGAAGTTATAGTTCTGTTATCTGGAACAATCACAGCATTATTTGATAGATGAGATTGAGAGGGTGCAAAGAAATCTAATTCGATTTCTGTGCTACAAATGCTCAAAATCAGAACGACGTTACGTATGAAGAACTCTGCAAGGAATTCCAAATTCTAATACATTTATAAAACTATATCGTTTATGCCTTGGCTTGAACTTCATGTACAAACTTATTCATAATATAATTTAGTGTTGCGAACTGTTGTAAAGGTTATGCCTCCATGAGCCCGTTGTCTGTGCTAGAAAAATGTTATTTTTGGTATGCCCACTGCTCGAACTGAATACCGGAAGCGTGTGTGGAACTATTCACTTCCCAACTTTTGTAATGAAAACAGTTTGACTCCGTTCACCACTTTCTAGAGTTGGAAACGATTTATACAGAACTTCTTCACCCCTCACCATTCTCCATGATTTTTTTTTTTTTTGCCCTTTGATTTTGTAATTGGGTTGTGATTGCCTGTAAAATCAATTTTGAAATAAATAAAATAACTAAATATGTCAAGATTTTTTTTTAAAGTAAGTAACAAAAAATCATCATTATGCAGCAAGCAATTAGGATTAACCTGGAGTCTTATACGTCGCCTTCAAATGGCGAATCATTAAGTTTTGTTTTGAACAAATTTGCATTCAGTACTTTCCAAAACCACCACTCCAATGCAGTGTAACTAGAGGCTATTAAAGACAGTGTGGTACCACCGAGGCACAGCAAACTTGGCAGTGTATTGCAACAGTGGAAACACATTTTCGACGCGAATGATATATGTGTTGAATCATCAAACTCCAAATCCATAGCCAACAGAGGTGATGGATATGTTAAGGAGCGTGTAAGGTTTAAATCGACGTGGCTGACGTAAATTTCTGTACAGTAAATTTCATTTATGATACAGTCTAATGCTTGAACACATGAAGAAAAGTAAGAAAGATAGGGCAAGATGTTGATGTTTTGCAGCTTTTTTTATGTCTTTTCTTTTGTGGTTTGCAATTTATTACTATGTATTTGACTAAATTTTGTCTGTTTTTGCTTTATTCGAGTTTTCTTTGAGATCGATTTATATATTTCACTCCTCTTTGTATTCTGCTCTTATCTACCTTTTCATAAATTTGTTGCGTATGTATATATTTATCTCGATGTTGTTTTATTTTGGCGACTAGCAATCCTTTGATTTTGTGTGCAAAACTGCTAGTTCAGTTGTTTGTCTTTGTCTGCTGCTCTCAAACCAAACGCAAGCATTAGCTCTTCTGGAATGAGTGTTAATTTGTTGTGGATGAATAAATTTACTTACTTAAAAAAAAATGTAATTTTAAAGCAGGATTGTATAGGCTACAGGGAAACAGCTGAAACCCGTGCTCCACACGGTGTTGTTAATTACATTGCAGTGTTTACATTTGAGCATTATTTATTTCTCCCGGGTGCGGACGTGCGTGTATTCAAGTGTTGAGCCAAAGTGTCTCTCGGCCGCGACTTGTGCTGGATTGGATTGGTAGAATGGTAGTTTAGGAAGGTAGCATACTGCGTACAAGTTCCGAACTGAAGCTGCTGTTCAAAGTCTTGTTCTCTAACGGTGGCAATTGTCACTAATTTGGGTTCTCACCTTTACATTGGTCACTTCCAGTGTAGTAAAATATGCCACTGCCACAAGACTGTGCTGCAGCGGTATCGTTATATTTCTGAAGAGAGAAGATTTGTCCAGAATAGAGTCAGAAGGAAGAGCAAAAAGCCACGCAGAACAAGTTTCAAATATACTTTGAGATGAAATCTGGAAAAAAAAAGAGGTTGTGAAGAGAAATACAGTTTAAAGCACATTACTTGAAAGCGTATTTTACTAACCATACTACTTTTGGGATATCAATTTTTGGGTGGTCATCGTGGCTGAGCAGTGAGAGAGCTCAGCCTGGTTGTTGGTGGTTTGCGGATCTGGTCGAACCCCTGGAAAGGGAACCTTGGCAAAGTCCCCGCCAGGACTGCCGGCCAGGGTAATGTGAGAGGCTACCATGCTCCTTCAGCGGCTATGGGAACTATTCTGGCCAATTCTGGACATTTTTTCGGCCCCACGATGATCGGCGGTTTCCCAGATCGAATCCCTGGGTTTGCACCTCTTTACGAGATATTTCTTCTCAAAAAAAGTCTTGTAATGTTCACAATTGAGCCGGTTCAGCCACACGAGCATTCAATTGCTTCGGCTGACTTAAGGCTCAATAGAATTAAAAAAAAATCATAGCGATAAATAAAAATCAAACACAGACAGGCGACAATTATTATTATTTTTTAAACTGAACAAAATTTACATAATCAGGGACTCTTTTGTTGGTAATGGGTTACTCCTCCGTATAACAAAGTATTAAAAGTTATGTTACATGCAATTTCCACCCCCACCATAGGCTTAATTTCATTTCAATATGGTACTCGTGTCGTGTATATAATGAATTTAGATTTTACAAGACTCCCAAAAGCCACCATTTAATTTTTTTTTCTATTTTGAGTATGTCACTGAAAGATCTTATGATCAAACGTAATTCATTTTAAAAGATTTGTGGTGTAACATAGGCCATTCCTCTTTTGCCATAGGAGTTTCTCCAAGTAGGAGTTTGTAGATTTGGTGAGGGATTTTGTATTTAGAGTACAAATTAAACATGGTAATGATCGAATACTTGTGAAGTTCCTCAAAAGTCAGGTTATTTTCAGTAAAATTTCTTGAGTTGTTTTAACCACACTGAAAGGATAAAGAAGTCTAATAAGAGGAGGCCCAACCCAGGAAACGTCTGATCATGGCAGGGGCCAAGATAGTGTCCGGAGTTGGCAAGAATATCGGAGCCTGGCAGTCTTTCCCACTATTCTGGCTGGCACATGGAAGTGACTTTTCTAGGTCCCCTATTTTCGACCAAATCAACCTCTGCAAGGAGCTAGGCTGAGCTGTGCCACAATGACATCAAGGAGAAATCGTATTTATTTGCAACAAGGAAAAAAAAACAACTTAAAATAAAAATTCTAGGTTTTACCTTACCAAATGCAATAAATGAAACGTATTTTCAGTTTGGCACAAACTAAAGAACAGAGTCGAGTCTAATGTGCTTCGAGCTGCCGTCATTTTCCTCAGTTCGTATTTTATGGACGTTTTCTTGGTTGTGTGAACTTGAAATACGGAAATGGATATTTGGGTGGAAGCAAAGAATTTGAGAAGATAGGCTAAAACGATAAAAAAAAAACATTTGTAGTTTTAAATGTTTACACAACCTCAGACCTCAATGGTGTAACAAGATGGCGACAAATGCTGCTTCCCAAGAACCTGCGTCAATAATCGCCAAACTGCTATGTCATTAACGTAAAGCAAAAATCAAGAATTCGTACAGAATAAAATTTCGTTAGTTATTTTTTTTATAAATCAAATTCACCATCGCAAAAAAAATATTCGTGAATTTACAGTATCTGAAGAACTGAACTAATCAGCTAATTCAAGATAGAACTGACTGAATTATGTGTGATTCACTTCGTCTTCACATAACTTCCTGTATGTAAGAGGATTAACGTTAGAAATTCGACGCGTCGTCCAGTTAGCCACTGATTCTTCCATCAGTTGCGCTGCGAGCACCCCAAAATGAACTGCTCAAGCATGCGGATTGAACCGGGAAAGGTAATCGTAACGCGTGATATGCGGATTTTAAACTTAAAACATTGCATTGACACCAAATTATTAAAGTTAAAAACAATGGCTTCATGCTACGTACCTCTTTGTCCACTCGACGACAAAAACAAAGCCTCCGGAGGTTTAATTTCTTGAATTTCAACCAGAAGAAGAACCAAGGTAAGTGTGTATTGTGTACTGTATAACACGCTACGGCGTTTTCTACTGTCATTAAAAATGTGTTAAACGATCGTTTGACGTAGCAATAAATCGTCCGAAGACTTCACTGATACTTACCGTTACCTTAAAATAATGTTCGTTTAGCGATGCAACACTGGGAAATCTAAGAATGAGAAAATTACCACGTTCTTGTGTATCCCGCTAACACTAATCAATGCTATGATTAGAGTAGTACGTTCTTCGTGCTTTTACTGCAGCGCAGCGCATGGACGATGCGTCTCTCATGCTACGTGAAACCGAGGTTTAAGCCTTTTACATACAGGAAGCTATGGTCTTTAATGATTCACTTCTCGCGTGGCATCCTGGGAGCGTTACCGGGCTGGCTATGAAGTCGCCTGGCTCATTCTTTATGTAGAATTATCGAACTAATAAATAAAGAAGACGAAGTAAATATATCTCCCATCGTAGCATCTGGAGATTGCAGCGAAAGTCAATATACATGAGATTTTTTTTTTCGCCTAGTGGCTATCACTGCAGCCACTAAATGCTATAGTGAGCTGAGAGTCTACTTACGTGCCTCAATGCACTCATTTAATTTGGTTTACTCAGGAGCATTTAATGTGTTCCGTGGAGTAGGACGACGAGTGCTGGAAAATATTAAAGCGCTGATCCTGCATATGACGGAAACTACGTAAGAAAATACATTAACCTTATAAGGAAATCAATTGGACTAGCTTTCGTGACTAACCTAGCAACAAGTACGGTGCATCATTATTTTATTAATTTATTACACTCCACTGCAGTATATATTCAGTGATCTTCCATCGAATATCCACCACTTTTTTCATGTGGTGGATATTCGATGGAATATCACTGGATGGCCACATGAATAGGACGGATAAGGGATATGGATGAAATAGGGGGACCATTCAGAGAGACTTGGGGGACTTGAGGGATGTTGCCTCAGCAGTAGAACAACTGATGGCGTTAGTCATAATCGGTTCATTTTTGGATGGCAATTTATTAAGGGTCGGCTGACTTACATGAGGCTGACGTTTAGGCTTGTTTGAGAATATGGAACGTTATGCACGAGTTAGCGTTAAGAGCTGGACACAAGTTATACAATCTGTCCTTAACGAATCAAATCAAGTCAGGTTAGTGAAGGGCTATGTCAGGTTAGTGTTAGGGAATGGCAATATGCTTGCAGCCTCATTAATGCGTCTGCAACGTGGGAGGAGTTTATTGTGGAACATTCTTCCGGAGTGCATTTGAATGACTTCACTGTTTTGGAACGTAGGCGATATTGTGATACTAGCTGAAACAATGAATGTGCTGTCACTGATTTTAATCTGTAGTGGATCCTATCTATAGAAATTAGGTGGCCGCAGTCGAATGGTGTAAATAATGTAAAAAAAATAATTGTGACTGTGATTAATTATTTATTTTTATTCATTTCTTTTCTAATTGCAAACTATTTTTTTTCTAATTATGTGTATATTTTAGACTCATACCAGTTTGTCATAAAAATTTTCTAGTTATTCATTATGCAGTAAGCTACTGTTATATTCTGCAGTTTTTTTTCTTA
>JAHWFP010132644.1:4729-21695 GCA_023313725.1 Lithobius niger
GGTCTGAATACGCCCCCCCCCCCTCATCCATGCTCGCCAACCTTGGAACCCCCGGGTTTTGGTCTTCTTCGGGAAGCAAATAACGTTTGCGTTTTCAATGGAGGGCATCACTCTTATTCGTATGGCTGAATTGGCTGTTTCTCCGTTTTGTTACGAAGCGCGATAAGCCTGCAACAACGATCGTGCATGATGTGATTGTTACTCAATCAACTTTGAAACTGTTCAACTCTGTTCTATAATAGCCAGCATTATTTAAGCAATGATTGTTACAGGACACATCCGATCGCAATGGCCGATCACATAGGGCCTTGGGCTTCGTTGGGCAGATGACCGGGTGCGGTTAACGCTCGCTAAAACCCTTTAACCCCGATCACAATGTCGGCCACTCGCCCTTTTTGTTTGCTATGGTGCCTGAATGGACCTGCTGCCCTGGCAAGAATGAACCCGTTCGCCCTCTTTCATTACAGTGTATGATGAATTTGTTGGTCTTAATCCCTGCTGTGGTCTGATTTCAAACGATGCCTCCTCAATACAACCTACAATACTAAAATTTCCGGCTTAAGACACGTTTTTTTTGGGGGGGGGAGGGAGGCAGCTAGGCAAGTTTTACGGCTGCTCTTCGGCTTACTGGTATCGGCGGTATCGGCTTTCGGCGTAACGGCTAAAGGCGGTGGCTTCGGGGACTAGCCCGTGGTATTGCGTGGTATTGCTCTTACCTTTTGCCCTCGTGTAACGTTCAAAACAATTCACACGATTCAGCTTGGTATCCAAACCAACACGTTGCAATACCGAAACGCATAGGCAAATTAATGGGATTTGCGTAAACGATGGTTTAGCACAAAACTTGGGTTGCAACCAAAAATTGATTTAGCTCTGTGCAAGCAAATTTATATTCAGTTACAATAATTAACCTGTTCTAACCAATAAAAACACTAACTTCAGCGAAGGCTGGTATAGTAGAAATAATGTAACAACCTATAATCGTGTCTCGTTTAGGGCTTATTTTCATTCAAGCCGCGATGATTCTAGGTATTCAGGAGAGGCTGTTTTATGAAACGTACGACCACAAGGAAGACAGAAAGGTATATCTTTCGCACAATAAATTCAGTAATTTCAAATGAATCTTTCATCCTTAAGGAAAATGCTATTTTGTTGCTCAAGTTCAACGTAAACCTACGCAGATACCCGCAATACGCATTGAGACACCAAAAATGGAAAGTTGTGACTGCCCTGCCCTCTGGCCGCTGACTACCCCTAGCGCTTCTCCGTCAATATGGCGTCATCAAACCCTTTCATTACACGGTGGTCTTTTGTCGTCGCCTCTTTCCTACTATTACCCAGATTCGAGCGTATCAAAGGCTTCTGCCAGGTTGTTCAGCCGGTCGGTCACACGACTAAGCAGGGGGCTGAAGCCCTCTTCAAAATATTGTCCTTGTGCAGAAACCTCTCAAGGTCTCCAACTCCTACGTAAACAATGGCACCCGTTTCGCCATGAGCGCATCAATAGAGGCTAAGACTGCATTATTACCGAGATGGAGGGGTTTCGGGTAGTACAGCGCAATGCTGTTACTAGGTTCAGTATCTTCCATTCTGTAAACTTCTACCGCCATTCAGCGTGTCAGGAATCTACCATTCCGGAAAGCTATAGAAAGCCAAGCGAAGGCAAAGAGAGAGAGAGAGAGCGGGAGAGGTCTTTACTTGGCCCAGATTTTCTATGGCCTGCTTGGAAAGAGCCGGCCATGACAGCAGCAGCAGCAGCGGCGACGACGACTAAGGCGATCGATCATTGTGAGCGGGTGGCTGCCTGTAAATATCTACTAAACGAAGCCAAGAAAGGACTTAACGTTAATTTTCCCCCAGCGGGTGGGTCGGGTGAGGGAAAGACGTTGCGGGCCATGCCGCCTCGGTCGTAGTGACACTGAATACCCGGGTCGGTGAGCTTTTATCGTGGACCGACCAACCGCTTGGTCAAAGCCAACGTTAGCAACGCCAAGTCTTCGACCTCGCTCGTTCTTGCTACTAGTAATGTCCGACGGCCTCGAGGCTTTCCTGCGCTTGTGGTCCCGTTATGATCCGTCTGTTGCTACCGGCTGCGTTTGTTATGTTATTATACGTTGGCGGTTGCATTGCAGTGCTTATCCACAGAAAAGCTACCGCCACCGCCCACGAAACCTTGTTTCGGAATAAGTATACTTACAGTGCTGTGAACTGTCATGAAGAGTGGAACCCTCGGTTGGTAAAATAGAAGGGTGGGACGGGGGTGAAGGTGGAGTTTGCGCAATAAGCCACTCTTGTTGGCAGGCAAGCTAGCGTAAAATGTTATGCGGTCGGCAAAGATTATGCGAGCAAATCATACGAGTTACGAGACTCGACAAGGGACAGTACTGCTCCATTTTGCGGTTTTGATATAATATTCTGGACGCAACGATGATTTTGTCGTCTAGAATTATGCCTGTCGGATATGGCCCGGACATGTTGTTTTCTGTGGTTGTGAAAGTGTTACGGAGATACGTTAAAAAAATTAATTTGAATTCGATTACATTTGACCATCTAAGAGGGGGGGGGGGGGACTGAGGCCGTAATGGCGCATCGACAGCTAGGCATGAGCATGGTAAATGTTGTCGCAATTCCCCGTCTATCCCCTCCCGCATCCTACTTCCTCCTCTTTCTTGGTGTGGCAAACAAACAAGACGGCGATTGGCAATGCGTTGCGGGCTGTTAAAGGCACTGTCCAGGAATGGCACTCGGCTCATCACCGTAGTCGCCGGAAAGAGGTGGTTCGCGAAATTGGTCACACCAACATCATTCACTGCTTCCTTTTGAGGAGAATTATCCCTCCTGAATATCATTGGTGTTCACGGCCACTTACGGTCCGTCACTTGCTTGTTGATTGTCACCATCTCGATGGTGTTTGTCGCCGTTTCTCTCTTCAGCGTGACACAGCACGTCCAGGATTTTAAATTTTTTTGCAGGACATACAGATGTGAGGTAAGATCTAGATTTGTGTTTTTTTTTTAACATCTCTGTGATGTGTGGCTCACTGGCAACCCGGACCACTGCACTGCGACAGAGGTTGTCACTAATGACCTAGCTGCCGACGCGCCATTAAGCCTCAATCCCGCAATCCTTCTTGGTGAGCAATGGTGGTCGGCAACTGGCTTCAATATGCATAATAAATTCTCCTTCGTAGATGACGTCATTTGCGAATTGCCTCTGATTCATTGCTTCAATGTTTTGGTTTCGCACGATCAAAACGTTGGGACAAACCTAAACGCTCTTCTCAATTTCTGAACGTTTAGTAAGGTTTATCGGGATTAAACACGCATGCAGCTTTTTTAAATAATTCATTTCACTGCAGAACAATGGTTTTTGTACTCTGGTGAGCACTTCTTCGATAGAAAATAGAAAATTTAGTTAGGGGCGTTCCATTTGCGGCATTTCGCCTAAGAGAGCACACGAAGAGATGCGCAAACGGTCGAACCAGATGACGTATGGGAACACACCAGCTAATGAGAGCCTGCTGTCGCTATTAGTCCTCGCTTGCTTAACGTGGTAATGATGTAGATGTTGATGCCCTTTTAAAATTAGTGATAGCAGCACACTAGCCAATTTTGCACTGAACGAGTTACTCGGCAGAGAGGGAAAAGGAGATTATTTAGCCCAACTTTCCGCCGTCTTGCGCACCATCTTGCCCCAAATAGGTCCTGTACCTGTATTTATTTGTCAATATCTAGTTATTAGTCGATCTGACACTGTGTTCCTTTTGTTTTGCTAGCTCGAAGGCACCTTACAAACGTACCGACAGTGTTAGGCTAATCAGAAAAGAGTCTGCTTATATTTGTACGCACGTATGTTATAGTGTCCGCGGCCTATTTTGAGTTCGCCACGGAACGAACACAGATCATCGATTGTACGTTTTTGGTAGCAGAGTGCCTTGTTGATATCCAAGATGGTTACAAAAACAATGGCGGCCATCGACTAAAGTCGCCCTCTCCAGGAAGACGTAGCCGCTCATAAAATACTTGCAGGACTCAAGACAATAAATGGTGCTTATGGGTCGTTTATTTTTGGCCGTGTCAGTACGGCTTGGTAGTAGGGTTTCGGTCTTTGATTTCAAAGATGGTAGAATCGATTCGTTGCTAAAATTATAAATTTGATTCTTGCCCAGCTTAGGCCATGAAACCGACACAGGCAGTCCGACAAGCCCAAGAGGCAACAGAAATAGGTTTGGTCAGTACTTTACTTATCTTTAAATGAGCCCATTTGGCTAAGCAGTACCCACCCTAATGTCGAAATGAAAGCAAAATGGCGATCGAGTCTTTTCTTTTGCCAATATTAGTGATTATAGGTTTTTTCTTTAATCAAAACGTTGTTATCCGTAAACGCTTTTTCATACTTAAGTGTGTTCTGACCCGATAAAAAAAAGCACGGGAACGAAAGTTTTTTTACGATTATTTGTTTGTTCCATCATTACATTTCTTCAATTAACGTGGGTCGTGTGACGGCTACGAGGGGTGCGTAACACAATAATGTGTGTAATTTGATGGCTATAATCTGTACTCTCCAGATTTACAGAAACACCTGCACTGCACATTGCAAAAGTTTCTGGTTTACAAAGTGTTGTCATTCTGGAAACGTAGGCTTCCTAATCTTTCTGTTAAGTTACATTTGGGAAACAATATTTTCAGCTTAAATAATTAGGCAAACAGAGAGCAAGATAGAAAATTTTGGTATACTACAAGGGTCTGTTTTGAGGCCTCTATTATTTTTAATGTACATATTGAGCACGTAATTGAAAATTAGTTTGTTTTCCTGTTTGGATTCGACTGATTCAAAGTTTCATTAGAGACTTGAACATGATTTCGATCTAATTAAGACCCTGAGAACCCACTGCAAACTCGATGGGAGAAATTGTCCACTTGAATTGGAGGCTAGGGCGCCTTTCAGTTGACTGTGCTTGGTTTTCCTGGGGCCGCTGGACTTGTTTATTTTCTTTCACTGTGAGAGACGTTCAGTTTCTGAATGCCACTAACGCATTAAAGGACAAAATGCTGGATGATGTTTACTCGATTTTGCTATACGTGTAACTAACTGCTTTTGTTGTTCCTGGCGATCTGACTTTTCTTCTTCTTGACTTGTGTCCTAGTGTTAGACCATTGGTTGGGGGATTTATGTGTGTATTCTGACGTGCTGGTTCTCCTTTGCTTTCTCTTTTATCGGAATTTGCTGTTGGAGTGGACTCAGTCGTTAATAGTTTTGTCATCTGGGTCGTAGTCCTTCTAGTCTTAGTGTAGGGGTAATTAGTGCGTATGGGAGCCGCCCCAATGCCAACCCCACAGTTAAGGAACAAGCTCGAAAATGTGCCGTGGTGGTAGTCAAGGGGTTCCTGGAATTCCAAATTAACCTTAACAGATGGATCAAGGCTAGAAGTCGTGGTTCAGTTTTGGTGTTGGTTTAATGTAACATATGAGAGATAGTGTGCTCTGGCTCGCCTGAAGTTCTTGGGCGACACTAACCTCGGCTTAAGGCATTAAATGGATAGTCAACGGCATTAGGCTTACTTGGGGAAATTTGGATTTGTTAGTTTCGGGAAAATTTAGTTAAGTTAGTGACAGCTAAACAAAGTTGCAACGGGGTTGCAGTGCAGGACGAGCAATAGGATTGGTCAGGTTTGAATTACTTAAGTTGGGGATAGGGGAAATTGGGGAAAAATTCTAATTATAGGGCCGAAATTACCTTTGGATGCCGAGAGTTGGAGGCGGAATGGAATTTTAGGTTAATAGCTAATTGTTAGGAGCACCCGGAGGATGATCAAGCGAGCTCGAGCGTTACAATTGATTGCATTACGTACAGACAATCATAGCTATGTTTTGTTACAACAATTGATCAAATTGTTATTTCAACTAACAATGAGTATTAATTTTGGAAAACAATGGCACATTACAATTTGACGTCATGTGGACTTCAGGCTTGGCACATTTCACAAATGACGTCAGCGTGACCTTGCTGGGGTGGTAAAATTCCAACGTTGAAATCCGGAATTAAACTCGCAACATTAGTCCTTCTTACACAGTCTTAATAGTCAGGCGGCATGAGATGGTAAAATTTAAGGAATTGTTTACTATTTCACAAAAGCATGAAAATCGGCGTGATGAATGTGCATGCCTGTAAGATCATTTTTAGATATGGAGCCACTTTGAAATTTACCCAGGAGCCCTTAAATCCAAGATGGCGGTCAAAATGGCGGAAAAAATTTTTTTTTTTTTATGTGCCTTTAACTCCTTAATCATCAGCAGAATGTTACCTGGAACCATTTCGTTAAGCTCTACATGCAAGGTTGGAAAAAATTTGTAGACTCTACATAAAAAATTGTGTAGCCTCCTGATGTAGAACCATGGCCCAGAAATATGTCTTTATTTGGTCTTGGGGGTCAACTTGTATTGCTTGAAAGCAAATGTACTGTAGTATAGAAGAGAGCCAAGTGCTCGTTGATGTTTACTTAGTGGCATTTAGGCTTCACCTTTCCATCGAATCATTTGGTGTCTCATTCTACGGTAAAGCTTTTATTGGAGCCACCCTTTTTTCAAGCGTCCAGCTGTCCATTACCAGAATTGCCAAAAATTCGTCAGGTACAGCTCTGCGGTTTTGTTAATGTCATAAGCGATCCATTCGCTCGTTCGATAACTGAATTTTTGGGAGGTGTGTGCGGCTTGATTCTTTCAGGCATGATACCTTGCCACACAAAGAACTTTCTAATCTGTCGAAATACCATTTCCGGTGCATTATCTCTTCTCATCTCTATCTTGATTTACTGTCTTGTTTTGTAGAAATACTAGAGGGAGCCCGTGCTATGTACGGGGCCGGTCATGCATTAAGTTTACGGACACATTTCCCGGTAAATTTTCCCGGGACATTTTTTCCGGCACTATACCCGACGACTTGTCAGATTGATCGACCACTCATGCCTGCCTCCTGTTTGCATGCAGGTAGAATGGGAGAGCGCATTTACAATGCAGGCGCGAGGAGGGGGGAAGTGATTGTTCGGCCCGACGACTTGTCTCGATTGAACCTTTATTAAGTTGATCGACCACTCATGCCTGCCTCCTGTTTCCATGCAGGTAGAGTGGGAGAGTGCATTTTCAATGCGGGCGCGAGAGGGGAGAAGTGGTTTTCCTTTTAGCCTTCCTTTTAGCCGGCCTCCACGATTATTATATAGATGATAAAAGTCCCAAACGGAGTTGCTTTTCCGACCTTTCTACCAAAAAATAGGGTAAACAAGCATCGAGTGAAGTCATCAGTTGGTTTGGAGTGTAAAACGGTTTCATGAATAATGCTGAGGGTCGCTACAGAAGTCAATCCAGAGTCGCTCAATTTTGTAAGCGGATGTATTCCCTGTCGGCCAGTGAACGAATAGTTGCACACTGCTTGGTCTTTATACGTATTGGACGTGCTGGTAAAAGTTCCCCTTTTAAATGCTGTTTCTCGAAGTCATTGGTTTTTTCAAGACAATTGGCATTCTTTCCTTAGAAATGTGTCTGAGACGACGACGACGGTGCCACAGGTACCATCCTTGAGCACGTCGGGAATTAGAAACGGATGAAACTGATGTGCAAAATACGCGTTTACTCACTTGATGTTTTGTATGGCGTTGAGCACTTCGTTCGAACATGTACTGTAGAGTTTTCTTACCACGATCAGTTTTAACAGCTGGTTGTTGTCCAGGCCCGGACTGGCCATAGTGCCAGGGTGCCAATGGCACATGGGCCTTCCCATAGATTTCGTAAGGGGGCCTTTTTAGATTTTCTAGTTATTTCCCGTAGAAATTTCTGCTGCAGATGAATTTTTTCTCGTAATTTCGTGGTTGCTCTTAAAATCTGGTCATTTCAAAGCTCTTTTTAGAAATGACTGACTGTGACTGGACAGCTTAGAGCCGGTCGTTATTGTTCGCCGGCAGGGGGGGGGGGGGGGAAATTCATTTCTGAACCTCGAAAATGACACACTGAACAATCAAAATTTCTGAAAACGCCTCAACTACTGGGGGAACTCCCATGATATGAGTGTTTACCTGGTTTTGAAGTTGTCAGTTGACACTGCTATAGTTTTTTTATTCACACACTTTCTATAAATTCTTGCCTCCTGATTTCTTGGCTCAGGAGGGTCACAATATTTTTGACCTTGAATGGAGAGGTTAAGATTTTGTCAGGGTATTGGAGGAGGGGGCGGGTTGAAAATATGATGGCCACATTTTCATTTTGTTCGTCCCCCCCCCCTGACCACAAATAATGACCGGGTCTTATAAGCTCGCATAATTTCACCTACAACCCTCCCCCCCCCCCCAGCATTGTGTTGGGGGCCTTTTTAACGTCATGGCACTATATAACTTGGGCCCCAGAGCTGCCAGTCCGGGCCAGTTTAATCTACTTAAAAGGCACCACTATAGCCACTGAATCATCAGAGAGTAAAGTCTCAGCGTGGAATATATAGATTTGGTTAATTTTCAATCCCGTCGTCTCTTGTTTGCCCAATTGGAAGTTGCACGATTGTTGGTCCTTCCCGAAATTGGTTGCGCTGGTGCGATAATCAAACATCGGTGCTGATGACAGCAAATTATCTGCCAATTCTACTGAGTATAACACATTTGGGGTTAGAAGACAATTTAGGGTCTAAAATACTTCGGACGTTAAATGAAAACTTGAGGATTGTTACCGTTAGTACTTTCGAACTATTAGTAGGTGCGATTAACTTGGCTAATAGGATTAACTCGGCTAATAGGATTAACCTTAGCGGCCATTCCCTGGTGCATTCAGTAAAGGTTAATGCCCGAAAACCGCGGGCCATTTGGAAACAAAAAAAAAAAATTCGAAACCACAGTCAAGTAGGGGCAGTAGCACTATTATAGCTACAACGATATTTCTGAATGTTTATTTGATACTTCAATGATTTAAAAAGTGCGGGCCAATAACTAAGTAGTTAATAGTGGCCCGCAGTTTTTTCAAACAAAGCATTGTTAGACCATTGTTGCCTCCGGGCCAATAACTCGGAAAGCGGGTATTCACTACTATTCAGAGCTGAAAAAAATTGGCTTTTATTATTCTGTGTATGCAGTTTTACAAGTCTTTTGTTGCTTTGGTTGCACACATTGTTGTTATGATTCATAGTAAGACATCACGACTCTCCCATTCACGAACGAAATTTATGAGCCCAAAATTTGTTGTCGTAAAACTTGTTGTTTGTTTTGAAACAGTCACTAGCACACGTGTTTGAACCGAGGTCTACGTGTGCACGCTCTTCATTTCTTTCGGGGTAGGGGGAGAGAAAAAGAAACTCTGTTATGTTTTTGTAACATTTTTGCTCAACGACGAATTTTCACGCAGGTGATATTGTTTTGACTAACTGATTAATTACTAAGACTAACAGGAGTAATTTATTTGTAAGGGTGCAGCCACTTTCGTAGTAAGCATTTCTTAAAAAGAGGGTGGGGGTGATGGTGTTGGAGGGGAGGAGCGGGGGAAGGGTTGGTAAGTACGAAAGAAGCTGGAAAAGAACGAAGGGGAAAAGCAGAAGAAGAAGAAGAAAAAAAGGAGAAACTCGTTCGAAATTTCAACAAGAAACGCTATTGATTTGGGCCCTGGAATTTAATTAAAAATCCTCACATAAATAATTACGTTGCTGTTGCTCTTTCATCCGTGATGGGTCGACTCCTTCTCTTTTCCGTGATATTTCAGACTCACGACATGAAGCAAAGGCAGCATAGATAGATAACTGGGCGCCTGCTTGTATTAAAAAGCGAACCTCTCCCTGACCACCACCCGTTCGTTTTCGGAAAGCCCTCTTTAGGCCTCTGGTCACAACAAGTACAAACATGGAATTCGTTCAATAAGTGCAGTTGCAAATTCAGCCTAATGAGGTAGGAAGAATTAATTTGTTTACTGTGGTAGCTGTTGATGAATTGAGATGTAATGGAAATGTAGTTATTATAACTGAACAAAAAACGGCTTCGCCGTTTAGAAAAAAAGCATTAGAGATCGTATCCCTATACTCACAGCTGTGAAGGTAAAACCGGATAAGACGGATTAGAGTTCACTCGAACGCAACGAACTATAATTTGAACTCCAATTCCAGGGAACAAGGAATGTTTTTTATTAGTGGTTATGTCCGAAAGTGAACGCAGTTTGCGTTTGAAATGTTTAATGTTTGCGTGATGTGTATGTTTGTGTGCACTTAATTTGGGTGTTGTACATGATTTTTTTTTGTCTGTGTTTGTTGTTTTTTCCTGTGAGTGACTCTGTGTGTGTTTTGTGTGCATTTATAATTTGTGAAACAACCGCACTCCTAATTATGGAGTTTATATTGCTTGTCTTTGTATATGTGTTTTCATCGTTTTTTGGCGTTTTTGCTGTTTACGGCGTCTGTTTGTACATGTTTTAGATTTTCGTTGTGTTTCATGTGCATGTGCATGTGTATGTTGTATTTTGTGTGCGTATTTTATTTGTGCGATGTATCCAACCGTATTGTTTGTTTGATTAGCGATGTACGTGTGTGTGTGGAGACTGGCATGTCACAATCATTGTTCCCTGGAATTGGAGTTCAAATTATAGTTCGTTGCGTTCGAGTGAACTCTAATTCATTTTATCCGTGTACCTTCACAGCTGTGAGTATAGGGATACGAGCTCTAATGCTTTTTTTTTAATCGACGAAGCCGTTTTTTTGTTCAGTTAATTTGTTTGCTTTTTTCGCTTCCGTTTTATTGTAATTGCTACGGTCTGTTCTATCATGTGTACGGTATGTCCACTGTACACCCAATTTTTTGTTTGCGATAAAACGAAACATTGGGAATGCGTATTTCTGTTCAGGTTTATCCCATGTCTGTTATTTGACGGGAACACACTAGCGTGTGTCTAGAGTTAGCATGTATCAGCTGATGGGTAGCTGATCCTGCATTGTGGCCAGCAGATGCAGTAATATGTCAAACAATCGCGGAAACAATTCAACTAGCTTCCCGAAGCCTGCATTGAAGAAGTAAATAAATCATTCAGTAGGTCGGCCGTCCAATTTTGAGGCCTCAAAATTATAGACTTTGCACCCTATGGTTTAAAACTGAAAGATTAACGCGAGAACAAAAACCATTTCATTTTGGTTCTCGACAGCGATTAAATATATATAATGGAGCAGGCAGACAATATCAATACCAATATGCTTTATTGGGGCGTCGGCCCTAGGCCACGCGCCCACTCTGATGAGAAAATACACAGACATAAGCAACTTAACACCAACAAAACCTACCTCGACAATGTTACTTTCCCCGTGCCCGACCATCGTTGCATCCTGTTCGAGCAAGGTACAATCCGATCTTGTTCACCTCGAATATTGTTGCCCCATTGTTACATGTTGCAGCATCGCATTCTGGGCCCCCGCCGCCGCAGCCGCCTGTCCAGTTTTTTTCAAATTCTCGTGCCCGAACGCTAATAAGCACTGCCTGCCGGCCGTGCTAATGACCTAGCTACTTTTGGCGGAACACACGCCTGTCTAGTAGGAGGCTATGTTGTCACACTTCTTCGTTTGTTGTCGCATTGGTGTTTGTTTCTGTAGGGCGCTGTGGTTGATTGGTCATAGTTTTCCAACAACCAAACATGTCGTAATGTTTCGTTTGTTACTGATTGTTATTACTGATCGACAATACCCTTGACATTGCTGGTGCCCATGTTCACTGGTACACCGTGCAAAGAATGAACATTCTGGTCCTTTTCCATTGCTACCGTTTAAAGAATGAACATGCTCCCTTTTTCGTTTGGTTCCCCAAAAAAATGAACGTGCTCGCCTTGGTGCATTAATTGCTGCGTTTGGATTGGTTGTCACATTGACTGCCTTTCCGTGTTACTGGACCTAGCCTACACTCCGGCCTAAGCGAAATGTATATATATAGATATATTATTATTACGTATTAAACTATAACTCCGTGGCCAAGATGTAAATCCCGCAACCGAAATGATGTCACTGTAAGAGTAGTAAGAAAAACATTCATACTGGAAACCGATGATGATAATACTCCCCGAATTGAACCAAAAAGAAGTACAAGGATACGTAGGTTGAAACTGTTGGTGGATTTGTAAAAAAGAGAAATTAAAAAATAAAATGCGAGGAAAATGTAGCTTCCATTTTGAGGGGTCCCACAATTACGAAAAATCTGTATTATAGAAAAATCCGGCAGAGTAAGGCAATTGTTAACGCCTTAGTAAAGGTCAATAATGTGGTCAACTGAAAATAATTTCTACCCTATTCTTTTCGAACCTTCGGTGTCTGCCAGCAAGTATTAAGAAGCAACTAGCTAATATCGCTCGCTTCTGGTCCACTGCCAGGCGCTGTGGCAACCCGGATCACTGTACTGTGACTGAGGTTGGCGCTAGGTGTTGACGCGCCATTAAGCTTCGAATCCTCCCCCTCCCCATTACCATGTATAATTAGTAATCACTGCAAATCGTCTTTGAGCAATCAACCCTGTCATAACCATTACTGACATTTTCATTGCTCCCTACACTCAGTGCAGCTCATGTTTAGTTAGTTTCATTACCCTATCATTTCTTTCAACTCATTACTTAGTTTCCCACTGTTAAACTCTCGAGGGTATTTCCTGTCATTTCTTGGAATTGTTGAAGACAGTTTTCATGTTACAAAATGACCAACGACGGACGATACAAAAAGACATAAACTCTAATCGGATTGATTTCTGATTTTTCGACTCATTTCTCCAGTCTTTATATTCTGTGGACAAGTTTCACAAACGTATTGGTTTTACCATAGATTAGAAAGTTAACGAGATATGCCGTCTCACTTCTTCCCGTACTACGCGGACCTCTAGCGGTAGTTGTGGCTACTAACACATCTGCTAATGCTTTGCCTTCTGCTGCTGCGAAGGCAAAAGCATTGGTAGAGGTATTAGCAGCCGCCACTACCGCTAGAGGTCCGCGTAGGACGGGAAGAAGTGAGACGGTATATCTAGTTAACTTTCTAATCTATGGTTTTACTTGGTGTTTTGGCGCCGTGTTTGGCTTCTCCAGTGTTGTTACCTGAGTAATTCGTCTTACTTAACAATATTTCTGGCAAATTGTTGCTGTATCAAAAGTTCAAAATTCTGGAACTGGCTTGCGTCTATCCCTCAGTCAAGGGCTAAACCATCCCCAACATCCTCCTTCAGGGCAAATAATTTAATATTCTTAATTTAATTTAATGGCTAAACATGGCTACACTTTAGGAAAACAAAATATTCGTATATATTGGAAGCTGTGATGAAGTCGACCATAATAATAAAAAAAAAATGTTTTTTTTTTAATTATTGATGGAAAATTGCGTTCGCTGACATAACAATTTTAACTGAAAGCATTCCTATATCATTTTGACGTTTTTTTTAGGAAGGTATATGAGGTCGGATGATGTTTTAAAAATTCCAGATGGATGGAAACTGACGAGGCACCAAGCATTCACTTTAGAACTCGGGTATAACTGATGAAGGGGGGAAAAAAACGACATTTTGAAATGAAATGTTCGTAAAAATGTACATAAATGTTACGAAGGAGTGAAAAGACGGCGAACGGGAAGACCCTACTTTCTGGAATGCTAGATCACAGGCAAGACTGAGGGCGCAGCACACTAGGCAACCAGGCAGCGCGACCAGGTCGCCACGGTTAATGATAATGCTTGCGGTACGTGTAGCACTGCACACTTCTCCGTTACGGTCAGCCAGTCGCAGTGTCCACTGGGATCCTTGCCGGCGTGCAGGCGACCACACGGCGACAATGCTTGCTCCGGGTTCATTCGTCACTACATGATCGAGAATAATCAATGGAAACCGGACGTGGCCGTATTTTTTGGCCGCGATGACCACTGGCCGCACGACCTGGTTGCCTAGTGCGCGGGCGCCCTAACGGTTTTGCTTAGGTGCTGTTGAAAGATCACTGGTCAGCCATAGAACGTGCTGCCACATGTCAGCGTTGACCACAAGGAGGTGCTTCATTATGTCCACGTGACCCCCAGAAAGGGTCACATGCCTAATTTATACGACTGAATAGTATCAGTTAGCATTCGCTCTTATTTACAGACAGCAACAGTTGGCTTCAACCCTTGTTTTGGAAAACCGTAATTAGAATCGTTGCACAATTTTTCAGTCTGTGTCGTCACAAATCCCAACAAATTAGCTTCAAGCCTGGCGTGGACTGGTCCTTTCGCCATTTTAATTTCATTTAGGGGATGGGAGGGGGTTGCTGTAAACCTCCATGTGATTTCTTTAAAGGAGCGGGGGTGGGGGTAAAATGACCACAGTGATGAAGTAGTATCTTTTAAAAAAAAATGGGGTGTACAGCTGCTTTTGGAACCTGGTAGCGAAACTGATCAAGAGAGCACAAAAGCCAAACGGAAAAGAATGTGGATTGTTACGAATCCAGTTAAATCGCAGGAAGAAAAATAAATTGAAATAGCGTTCTTGAAACTTGACCTGAGAACATGTCCAAGAGACGTAATTTAAGTTCACGACTTCGAGTTGACGTGGTTTGCTGCTTTCTGGTGGTTACATTCCCGTCGAGTTTGGTCGTGTTGTCAACGGTTCTGTGACATCTGCCCATTTCTTCACCGCTGGACTTAATTGTAGGCCATTGCAGCTGCCAGCAAGCACCACACAACCGTTTGACTTGACGGATGACCAAACGACCGGCCAGACCTCCAGCCAGTCACCATCTATAGAAGGGGAGATTGTGAGAAAATGGACGGACGATGGATTGATTCTGTAGTTTTACGATCAAACAACCTGGCACTCACCTACAGGGATCAGATCCATTTTCATTGAAATAGTAATGTAATTTTTACTGTTAAGTTCAAAGCACAATGTACAATGTATAATTTATTCCAAAAATTGCAATTACTGGATAAGTTCAAAGTTTTATTATTGTGCTCTAAAGAACGAATAGCTTCAGTAACTTTAAGGCGCGAGGCATTAGGTATTCGTTATTTTATGCCTTGTGTGCGCGTCTGGCTTGATTTTTAATCACATTTCGCATTGCCATTAAATGTTTTGTTCTAATTTCGACTTCATTGCGTCGTGTTGTTGTTTGAATCGAGAAAATGAACGAACAATTGATTGCTTCTGCATGCCTTGACCGAGGCGTGATGCGTACATGTGCTGTATTTTTAACGGCTTTGCACTTGATAACGGGGTACAGCTACCCCGAAACGTTGTGTTTTTTAACTGTGTATTTGTGCACTTTTAACTCCAATTGGGGGGGGGGGGAGGGGGTGGAAAGGATTTCCCCGCCGGGGGAGGGGGGAAGCAAAAAAAATTAACGTTTTAAAAAAAAATGTATTATACTTTGGAAGGAGCCCGTCGAAAGCAGCTAGTAGGGGTTCTGTGTAAGCTCCCCCAGTGGGGTCCGGGGCAGAGCCACGGAAGCCGAAGCTCTTTACGCTATTTGAGGACCTATTTTCGGCTTCCCAAGACACGTTTGCAACACACCGTAAGCTTACACAATGATTTCGCGTATTTTTCATAAACGTTTTTCAGCATGAGAAGCCGTAAAAACCTATAATTTTTACCAAATTCTGTTTTTTTTTTTATATAATACATTTTATTTAGGAAGTCAATTAACTGATGAATTTAACTTTTTTTTTAATAATGTTACATTAACCGTAACTAACACTGAATAATTTAGGTTTGAAAGGTATTGTTGCTTACTTTTCAAACGGCGGAAGATTTAGCTGACGGAAAGCTTATTTGTGCTCGTTTGCTGTTTTGGCCCTTCGGATCACTCAAACTTTACCTTAAACATCAAACCAGTTCGTTTTTGTTTTCTATTTAGTTTACGTTTCTGCATTAACTAAGACAGCGCTTAAAAATCATAGACGTGATGAGGTAGCAACAATAGGACTGCTGACAATCTAAACGGCCAACTCTTATTTTCAGGTTTTTTTTTCTCAAAATGTGTACAAATTTTACATCGTCATGTAGACTCAGTCTTCCGGCTGTCCTTCGACAACAATCTCAGTTACTCTCCGACACGACGACGGGGGGGGGGGGGGGGAAAAATTTCTCGCCCCCTTGCTTCCCCTATGTCGTCACCCCTGACTTTTAAGGCTTTTTTTTATGACTTGCTTAATAATAAAAATAACTGGGGTGGATGGCGTCACATTACAAAACTGAAATTTAGCATTACATAGTGCGTACAATTTTTCCCAACAGTTAAAGGTTTTCATTTGCACATAAATCATTTTGTCGTTAGACGATGGATGTCGGTTGAAGCGGTTTTGTGCTTGTATCTCGAGTGGCTTTATTCCGCTGGGTTTTCCCTTATCTATTTACCTGCATTAAAGATTAACGTTATGAACGTAACGTCAGGGAAACACGGAGTTTAATTACGTGGGTTTAAAATGCGCGTTTAACGTCGTTAATCGAAGAAACTTAATGATACTTCTGGGAAACACGGAGCGCCTAGGGATTTGGTTGTGCATATAGTGCGCGAATTTTACTATAAAGGAAGATAGACCTCGAACTCGAATCCATGGATTGCTATATGAGAGATCGTTGTGCAGAATCTCGATACATGCGCACCGCTCTTTTAACGGATAAGCGATGACGCAGGTAAGCTTAGCTGTTAGAAATGTACCACACGCCATGGCTGCTTGCTGTGACGTGCATGTCACGTGATTGGGCTAGTCCAATCAGACGGCCAAACAGCGGTTGTTCTCCTTCGTCATTGGCTAACTCATGGTGACGACACGGGAAACAGCTATTGCGCATGGTTTAGTTGATCTGACCAGTACCTAGAAAGTGGATTCTGGAAAGGTCTCTTCAAACGTACCAATTAGCGTAATGTGAGAGACTAATCGGCCCTTCCAGCCGTTATGGAATCTATTCTACGGCCTATAGCGTACTGGCTGTACCTTCCATCCCTCCCGTGATCGCAGGGTTAAGTTAATAAACTTAACT
>JAHWFP010132647.1:11780-66011 GCA_023313725.1 Lithobius niger
CAATTGTTGTCATTAAAATTTGTAATGCGGTGAAATAGTTACGACACAACCCCAAATACTGAATTTCGTTGTTCTATGTCAATTTTGGGCGAAACTATAGGAGTTCAAAGTTTGACGTTTAACATGGAAGTTCATGCTGAGGCTTACATATGTTTCAGTTTCAGAAGCAGAGTTAAATTGTTGAACACGTAGTCGCAAAATAAATCGTTCTGATTGTTAATTTTTAAAAAAAATGGTAAACAAATTAAACTAGTTATTTAAAAAAAAAAACAAGCTTAACGGTATTAAAAAAGAAATACAATTTCAATGGTAGCGAAGCGCCATCCTCTGCCTCACAGTCGTGAAGCACAGACCTATTTCCTAGTTCACGTATGGTTACATTAAGCTCAACAGAAAAAAGTGTGTTTAAAACAAAATTCAGATTCACAGGGATTTGCTTTAATTTCTTTTTTTAATTTGCAATACCACTTGTAATTTTACTTGCAATTGTTTCTGTGGGTAAGTATTTTTTAATTGTGGCAAATGGGATTTCGTTTCTTTATTTTTGAGGAGCCTTGGGGGGGGGGCTCTCTTTATTTTAATTCTATTGCGGGGGTATATAAAATTTCCTGGCTGCTGCCCTGATTGGGCGATTCGATTTCTACAGAGTATCAGGGATAAGAGGCCGCAGAAGCTACGTTGTACTGCCGCCGTACAAGTGGCTTCCCCATCATCCAGGGTGCCACATTCATTGTTTCCTTTTGCATTGTCATTTTGGAATCCAAATACTGTAAAAGCCTTTATTTTAGCTATTTTGCTTGATGGCCAAATAAATGTTTTTATTTCTTTTTACTTGAAATCTAATTATGGGCTTTTGTTGTTTATTTTGGTCCCCACCAACCAGGGTTGCCACATGCGTTTTTTCCTTTTGCGTTTTTATTTGGAATCCAAATACTGTAAAAGCCTTTATTTTAGCTGATTTGCTTGATGGCCAATTAAACGTTTTCTTTTCTTTTTGCTTGAAATCTAATTATAGGCTTTTGTTATTTGTCTTGCACTCCCCCCCTCCCACCCAGCCCCTACCAACCAGGGCTGGTGGGAGGGGGGGGGGCTTTTGTTACCTTTTGCGTTCTTATTCGAAATACAAATAAAAGCTTTCTTTCCTGAGGTCAGGAATAACTTTCTTGATTTCTTTACTGAGGTCAGGAATAAGGGTTATAGTGACGGGAATTGTTGTTGGACTTAGAAAAATTCGACGTGTAGCGTTTTTTTTTAAACACCCTGTATTAGTGTGTTTTTACTCTGTCTGTGCTTCTGGTTTCGCGTTTTTAGTATTACTGTGAATGGAACTAGCCATAGACTTGTGTTTTACTTTTATTTTCTTAAGTGTGTTACTTTTATTTTCTTACTTTTATTAGGTGTGTTATTTTTATTTTCTTCGCTTTTTGTAAAGGTTAATCCCCGAAAACCGTGGGCCATTCGGAAACAATGCACAAGGGTGCGCAGCACCCACGGACAATTGTTTCCGAATGGCCCAAGGCTGAGGGTTGAACCGACTCAATATCCCACTCGCGATAACAATTGAACAGCATATTCCTTGGCAATGTTATTACTCATGCAACAATGTCTATTGCGCCCGTTCCATGAGGTCTATTACAAAACATCTCTTAAAAAATTTTAAGATAAGTAGTTTAAAGAGGTTATTCGTCGTTGGGTTTTTGTTCCATGAACGGTGATGGGGCATTCGAAATTTAGCAACAATGTATAAACAATGTCTGCTTACACGACGCTCAAGAGTTCAACTGTTACAATACTTTGATGAGGCAAGAGTTTAATTTCCAACGATAATGCTCTGGACACGAAACATTTTAAATTAAAGTTATCTGAAGGGACTGCACGTCATTGAGTTTTTGATGCTTGAACGGTGATGGGGTAATTCGGAACTGAGCCAAAATCAAGGTACAATGTGTTGCACAAGTAAAGTTAATAGTACGCACGTACCGCCACCGAGCGTAGCCTAGCAAATCCGCTTCTGCCGATATAAATATAAATATATAAATATTAATACAAATCTGCCTCAGCCAATGAGCCAGTGGCGCAAATTTAACTAGTGTGCTAGCTCTAATATTATTTGACAGCACATGGTATTGACTGGCAGTGGCGTTACTAACATGTAGGGTGTTGGGAGGAGTGCCTTCAAAGAATGAGGCGAGGGGGCGTAAAAATCTACGAAAGTAACTATTCACCCTTACAATTGCCTGCACTAATCATAGGCCTATCGTATGGCTGGGAATACAACTTCATTTTTGGATACAGTTAGTGGCGAAGATGTGCCTATATCCTTGTAGTGTACATGCAAATAAAAATTTGAAACCACAGTCTAGTAGCTACAGCAGTAGCACTTCACCTACAACAATATTTCTTATAATGTTTCGTTGATATTTCAATGATTTAAAAAGTGCGGGCCAATAACTACTTAGTTATTGGCTCGCACTTTTTCAAAAGAGCATTGTTAGACCAATGTTTCTTCTGGGCCAATAACTCGTAAAGCGGGTGTTCTAGTCTACTTCTTGAGTCACACCTTAACAATCATGTATAATCATGTCAAAAGATTTTGTTATTAATTTCGTCTACATATAATTCTATTTCAGTATTCATTCATCAACAGAACTGCAGAACCTTGTCTATCAACTGAAGACTACTCAAAATGTGTAGAGGAATGCTTTCTACAATTTACTGCAGTAAAAGGGGATGTCAGGTAAAACTTTTATGTTCGTAGCTGGTGAAGAGAGAGGAAAAGTAAATCGAAAATGTGGCGTCTAATGGCCTATGGTTATACATTTAAAGCACCAGACGGTTTAGCCTAATTTGGCAACGCTGAATCCGATTGTGACTGATGCCTAGTCGGATTTTTAATCCTACTCCCTGAGTTCAAGACAGCATCCATAAAAATAGGGGGGGGGGGGTGGAATCTAAATCGTGGGTTAAAATGAAAATAAACTAGCTATAGTAAATACTCAGCAATGAATATTCTTCAAGAAATGTCGATCCATATTTAACATACACTATCTTTTGACGCTCATTCGTAGTTCATAAGTTATTAAATCATGTTAATTGTATAGTAGTCTATAATAATATGCTTGTAATAATTCCCGACCTTAACCTGATGTTGTTATATTCATAATTAGAATACACGGATTTTAATATAGGCTCAGTTAAAAGAAAGAGATGTGGGTTTTACCAAAAAATGAAATGAAAATACTTTTCCAAGATTAGTGCCGGAGGAATGGCAATAGGTCTGTATTTACTCCAGCACTACTTTCTGTTTGTATTAATCCAAAATTTAGTTAGGTATAACATGAGCTACCATTAAAACAAAGTTTTATCTGATCAGTACTGAAATAAGGGCTATGAATAGTTTGTGGTAAGCACACAATACTGCAGTAAAATTTTAACAAAATATTTATGTTTTTTTTGTTCAAAAGGGTTTTCTGGTCATCTGTACGTATAGTAAAAAACTAAGTGTCTATCCAGCTGGCGGTATAAAGTTTTACAAGGGACCTTGTGCCTAAGATATATGACTGTGTTTAAGTTTATTTTTGCAATTAAATTTCTTTATTTTTTTTGCTATATTTTAATTTCTAAAAATACTCTCTTTTAAAATTTCGAATCTTTTTTATCAGGAGTGTATATTTTAATCCATTAGAGGTAATCGATTTTGGTTGTCGAGCTTGCATCCTACATATCTTTTGTAAAACTAAAACCATTCCAAACTCATTTTATCAGTCAGTTGCTAAAATTGACGTATTCATAACTTACTTTTCTAAATTGTATTATCTTGTGTGATGGCAGAAGATAATGACATCACACTAGCACCAGGCTGTACTAAAACAGTGGCAGTTGCACAGGTTTAATCTGGCACACCACGTACGTCACAGTTGGTTAAGCTTGATGACCTACATTTGTACCCTGCGTTAAAATTGATAAACCCACATTTTTCAATGGCTGAATTTTCAAAGGTTTCAAAGGGTTTAACGAGCTGGCTGAATCTTCGTAAACGAAATTAGCTTGTGTTATAGGTTTCAATTGTAGGTAGAACAGCAATCTAAAAAATGAACACTTACAACGATTAGCCACATGCACTCCCGTTGTTTCTATTTTATCCTGGTATTGGTAGCAAAAATAAATCAATACAGGCAACAATATAAGTAATAAAGCACATCAATACCATAAACAGCATATGAAATTGAAAGTATTCACAACAGTAGCTATAAAAAAAAGCATGAGTATCGGCAACAGTGTTAGAAATTGAAAATATTCACAACACCAGTATCTGTAACAAAAAGTTTAAGTATTGGCAACAGTGTCGTTAACAAAAACGCAATAATAAATTATAAATAATGAAAAGCATTACAACAACAGTGTTGGCAATGAATGCACCCTCAAGGTTAGTAACAATATCGGAACGGTATTCGTAACGAAAAAGGATTAATATTGGCGACACTAATGGCGCAACAAAGCATCAATGTGTGTGACAGAACCTCGAATGAAAAGTATCAATGTTAGTGAAAATATTGGTGACGAAATAGCATCAATATCTGCAGTAGTATCGACAACCAAAAATGTCACCAATCAGCAACGAATATTTTGGAGGCCCAGTTTACTCCCGGGCACCCCACAATTTAACTTGGCAGCTTTTGATCTGACAGGAACTGGATTCAGTCACCAGTTCCCTGTTAAGCAACCACAGATGATGTAATTTGACTGTCACAAAACCATTAGTAAAACAACTTCGATAATAAAGCTTAAACTTGAGAATTTGAATGCTTGAAGAACATTACATTTTAAACTAGGGCACAGACTTAATCCAATATTTACATTCGCACCAACAAACTTAGCCCATAGGGATTCTTATCACACAAATGTACCACTTGTTGCATTTTGCAATTGTCCCTTAGGTTTTAACAAAGTGCTTTTTAGTTTCGATTTCGAAACTAAGTATGGGAGGTATGTCAACAGTATTAGAAAAAGCACTAATAAATACAACAGTAAGTATCAAAAAGGATTAGCATCGGTTACAAAAACATTCAATATGGGAACAGCATAAATAATTAGAGCAGACTCAATAATGGAAACAATGATGGTAGAAAAACTTAAAGGCAATGAGCTCATCATCTGTCATCTGCATTTTTATGAAGAAGGAACTCGCTACATGAGGGATTAAAGCTGCACTTATAATGACGGAGTCAGAAGATCTACTGACTGATGAATGGACCAAAAATTAATCTAGATACTGATTTATTAAGACTTCAACATCATCGTTACGTAGAGCTCACTTCAGGTCAGGGCATGGAACAGTGGGCTTGCATGAACAGCAGTAGACCTAACAATCAAGGATGGGACAGGATACAAAAAACGAGGAACGGGTACCTACCATCACCTTCATCATATTACAAATTTAATGTTCCCACATGGTACCACTGTCCCGATTACATAACTTCACACAGGCCGTAACCACGGGATTGAGGCCTAAAACAACATGGTGCCAGACCAAAGTGAAACAGGAAAAAAGACAACAGTACAGTTACAAGCCTCTACGAGCCGAGTTGGAGTACACCATCTGTTACCTTGCCAACCTAATAAGGGAAGAGTAAGTGACTAAAATCCAACATCTCATCCTAAACCAATTACTACATTGTTACACTCATCCGCTGTACTTCTCAGTGAGACGCTTCTGGTATGAGTATGCCATAAATTTCAACTGGGTTACTCAAGTTAAATTCAGTAATGAACCTATTCCTTGATTAACAAATAACTTCTTTTCTGGGTCGTACACATTCGCAATAGAGCAATGATTTGGAGCAGTAATTGTTTGTTTTTAAAATGTTGGATTTCTGAAAGTGTCTGTGTTTTGGGTAGTATTCAGTACATCTTACTTTGTGTAGTATGTGACCTCATTTACATCATCTTTGTAGTTCGTGTTGAGCCAGAACCTAACAGTATGTTTAATTGATTCTGAAAGTATAGGAAATTGAACACTTCAATTGGGAACTTTCTGCACATTGTGTTTACTTTCCTTTTACTTGGCTTGGTTTGGAATTTTGGTCAAATAATATTGCACTTATCTTCATTTTTCCATAATCGAATTAACGACGTCACTGACACCCAAAATTCAGTTTCCTCGTGGGGGCATGTAAAAAATTTACGCCAAAAGCAGCTATTCAAGGAAACTCAAATTGAACTTTCACTTGGGGAAGGGGGAACAGGTTGTGCCTCTACTGAACCAGCTTTTTCAAAACTTGTGTCGTTCTGAAGGCATGTAGGTTTTCCCTAGTCCGTATGCCGTCACCCGTATGGTCATCAACACTTCATCTAGAGGACAAACAAGAAATATAGCCATTTAGACGAAAACTTGTAAAAACCGTGGCATGCGAGAATTTAATATAAGAATAAAATGGTTTAATCACAGACAGTGGTCAGGAATTTGGCAGGGGATGTGCCTCTAACCCCAATCCTAATATTAATAGCATGCAGATAACAAAAGTTACGTTTTCAGGGTGTATAAAATTTTAGTACAAAAATCTGGTTCTTAAAAAACTTTGTAAGTGGGAGTCTGTATAAAGCAGTTGGGAAACCAGCCTGTGCACTGAAATGACATCATGGAGTTCCATGCTGGGATTACCCTAACGGCAAAGAAATTCCGTTGGCACTTCCGGTTGCAGGATGGGACTAATAATTTCAGTGGGTGATTCCAAGCAGAGTGTTTCTAGTAGAGGTCAGAATACGTCACGTCCATCTTCACAAGGTGTCGAAGAATTTGAGAACATTGAGAACAATATCTAACTTCAACGTATCACAAGATATTGTGAGTAGCACAGTGATTTCATCAGCCTTGTAAGCAAGATTGATCAAAAGTGTCATTAACATTGTAGTTAGATGAGCCACTTAAACTGTCCTCTTATAGACCAATAAGGAAGAAAAGAAAAATACACTAGCCTCACTCAGTATAAAAATTTACGATGCCTTAATCAGAAGAAAAACTTACAATAACAGAAAGCAAGGAAGAAACCGCATCTAAGGACCTTTGTACGTTTTAGATCTTAATTAAGAGTCGTTATAAAATTTGAAAAGAAAATAACAATCAGCCAACATATAACCAAATAGTTTCGTCATTTGATAATGCTAAAAATTTGTAAAGGTATTGATCTGCCGTGATTACATATAGTAATTATTTTTCAGCAAAGAGAAAAATGTAGGCTTGAATATGCGTATTTTATGGGAACCTATATACGCCTCTGCCACCACAGAATGAAAAAAAATGGTTCTTTTTCACAGTCGAGGAATATTTTATAGATGGACACTTCTATAAGAAGCCAGTGCTTTGCGAAATCAGTTCGAGCTTTGTAAGCAAGATTGATCAAGTGTGTCATTAACATTGTAGTTAGATGAGCTACTTAAACTGTCCTCTTATATACCATTGAGGTAGAAAAGAAAAATACAATAGCCTCACTCAGTATAAAAATGTACGATGCCTTAATGAGAAGAAAACTTACAATAACAGCATGCAAGAAGGAAACTGCATCTAAGGACCTTTGCACGTTTTAGTTCTTAATTAAGAGTCGTTATAAAATTTGAAAAGGGAAATAACAATCAGCCAACCTATAACCAAATAGTTTCGTCAGTTACGCTCATTTAATAATGCTAAAAATTTGTAAAGGTAATGATCTGCCATGGTTATATATAGTAATTATTTTTCAGCAAAGAGAAAAATTCAGGCTTGTGTATGCGTAGTTTACGGGAACCTATTTATGCCTCTGCCACCGCAAAGTGAAAAAAATGGTTCTTTTTCACAGTTGAGGAATATTTTATAGAAGCAGACCTCTATAAGAAACCAGCACTTTGCGAAATCAGTTCAAGCTTTGTCAAAGAGGTGGCAGGGCTAATTGGCGTGACCCGGATGTGTGTGTCAATGTGCCATGTCGCCACCCTGGCCAAGCCACGTACATTGCCGCTGGTCAGGTTGCATCCTCGGCAATCAGCATGCTGCCACCACAGATAACTGTGCGAGTATTTTCTTTAATATTGCAGTACAAAGTGTCATTACAAACTTTCAAATGGTAACAATAATCATCCAACAAACAACCAAATTATCGTCTGTTACATTTCTTTTTAACAATGAAAATTCTTAATAATTGTGATCCATAGTGACTGCAAATAGTAATTGTTTTGCAGCAAAATGAAGCAAATATTCGAGTTTATATCTGCCTACTTTACGGAAACGATGTGGCGGCCCTGCCGCTGCCAGACATTTTTTAAGGTCGCAGCTGCCCTCCGAATACCAGCGCGCTGCTGAATAATGTGTTCTAGGCGCACACTTCTGGTACGATCCCAGTGCCACTCGAAAAAATTGGTCTACTGCTTAATTTAACTTTATTTACATTGTTTTCTCATATATTCCAAAAATGGGAAATACGATTCTTTAGTAAGCACAAAATTCAATAAAACAGTGGAAGTGTTCCATAAAGGAAAGCTGAATTTACCCTCCATCCAAAATCTCCGAGAACTGTAGTGAAAATTATCTAGATGCGGAAAAATTATAAATGATCTTGTTGTAAACAAAAAATGAATTTAATTCGTAAAAATGTCTTAGTCTTTAATGCACAGTTCAATTCCACTTAACTGATTTCTATGTTTTGTTTATACTAAACCGTCCTTATTCTCAAAATTACCTACAATTACTTAAACTCCTCGTAACTTTTAACTGTTTCTTTTCTGTATCGATTTAAAATGATGAAACCTGGTCTTGTACAAAAACAAGCCGATCTGGTTGAAACAAAAACCTGCATCTACTCCATGCAACTGAAAGAAATGTTCAAAATTCAAAATGAAAATTCTTCTACAATCCGAGTTCTTTTGTCAGTTCATTAAAATTTATTCCGCTACTTTTTGGACTACCATACTTAATCGGAAAATTGCCTATTATTAAAATTGTACCCCGCATTTTAATTATTCCTCTTCTGTAGGCACAACGCTAAATTCAACCCAAGTTTTATGAGACACAACGTTAAATTAACCCTTAAAATTCCCGTTTGTGGCCCGTTTCATTAACTGAAATCATAAAAAATACGTTGAGACTCACGAGTTGGAATATTCTTGGATGTAACTAGCTCAAAGGATTACTGAATTTCGTGCTAACCTAGTTGCTAGGCGGTCCACAAAATTCGAGGCTTGTTTTTATACAGTAATATTGCGGCCACGTACAATTTCATAGAACCTTCGTATTACAAAGTTCTAAAAAGCTGTGAAATCTAATATAAAACATTGGAAATGCAAAAAGGCACACCACTATACTTATAGCTATAAAAGGTTGTGAGATGTAAAAATGCTAAGAAAAGTATATTTCCCAAATAAATAAATTTATTAGTTTAACTTATGTACATTTTTATGCCTCACAACCATTTTTGGTTATAATCATTTATGGTGGTTTTTTCATGTGCATCGTTTTTTAGTAGTTACATGCCACTGGTAGAAAAACTGCACAAACACACATCGTTAATTACAAAGTTCTGCACCAGTGCCACAACATTTAAAATATAACTTATTAATGAGTTGGAGCAATTACAAAGTTTTACTCGAACTTGACGCTGCTCAAGGAATTCCCCACCAAGGGAATTGCGGGATTAATACCCAGAACACTCACTGTCCTGCATTGGTCAAACCTCGAATTAAACACAGTAACTGATTTCATTTACTTGTATGCGAGTAGATTGATTTCACTACGATGATGGACTGTGTTCAAAAAACCATTGTATTCCATTGTTATTGAAGCCAGGGCCCCCCAAACAGACCTACTATAATACTGGGTCTGCCTTCAACGAGACCTACGAAAACCTTTTCAAAAAATAAATAGTAGACGATACCTACAAGGGGCTGTGCTCATGAATGAAAATTTTTTTACTGGTCGGTTGTACTGCTGTCAGTATGATCCACACAGAGTCAGTCTGAATGGAGAAATGTTTTTCGTTTTAGTACAACTACAGTATGGCTTCTACATTAAAAAAAATATTTTGTATTCTGCGACAACCCACCTTTAAATTCCTGGCTCATGTTAAACTCTCATTTCACATCATGTCAAGAAAAACGTTCCAAACCGCTGAAAACAGCGTTGAAAACGATCCATTAACTACTGAAGGATGCTCTTTATATGAGTATCTGGCAACGAGTTTAAAGTCAATTGGAGCGTAACATCAATGCCGTTATTGCATGCGACACAATGAGAAAAAGAATTTATGGTGCAAAAGTTAAATGAAGCATGGAAAATATTGCTAACAGGCCAAGTTGGATTTTGCTTGATGGTGTGCCTGCAATATCGCTGATTGACGTCAAAGGATGTCCGTTTTCCCGCTATCGATAGCAGCCTTGTAGTACATTGAGCCCTTTTTAGGCTGACTCTGTAATCGGTAAGTACTGGTGAGTAAATACTCTTGAGCTATGATGTGATTAACATTATCAAGAGCTCGCAAACCATTTACTGCTGCTTGTTCTCATTGACTCGACTAGACCACGTTATGCAAAATCGCCGCCGTCTATATAGTAAAATGTGCACTATTACCAAGTTTGTCTGCGATTATTTATTCGTCTGCGATTATTGATTTATCTGCGATTATTCATTTATCTGTGATTATTCATTTATTCCACTTACTATTCTGCTGCTTCGTGATGACAACCTGTTGGCCGGAAATTAGAATTGACGAGCAAATCGCATTCATACTTCTCGAGTCACTTTACTCCCTGGTTACTACGACAGATTACCGGTTACTTCTACAGCTTTCTTTTTGCCCCTCTCCCATTACCATTGACTAATTTTGCAGAAGAAAAGCAATAAGAGCGATGTTTCCTACTAGCCTTGACAAATATTGCTCTTATTGCCTTCTCTGAATGCATTGTTAGTCAGAATCCGTCCTTGGCCATTCGTGTATCTACTTATAATGAAATTAGTGGCTAGACTGTTTTGTTATAACAAAATACACGGATTGCTTAAGTGGTATTTGTTTCATGTGTGATGTTTCATGTGTGTTTTGTTTCTGTGGCAAGGAAAGGATTTTAGCACTTTGGCGTTAATGCTAATTATTGCTGGTGCCCGGTGAGTTAATTTCCTAGTACTCATACAGCACAGAATTGTTTCGGTTTTGTGTATAAAACTTTAAAAAACCACGCATTTCAATCCATTCTCAAATGTAGTCTTTGGTTTGAGAATTGGTGTGCGTGGTTTCCACTTTCCAATGATACGCTGACCAGAGACAGCAAGACAGTTTTCCCCAAAAAAATTCCAAACGTCTCTGGTCGACGTGAAGTGGTTTTTGTCGAAATGACCTTGAAAATATGGACGCACCATCAATGGGCACTTGTAAAAGTAATATGAAATATGCAATAGCTTATCTACAAATTTAGTAAGTTTATAAATACGCAATGGCTTTTATGCAAACACAAAAACACTTTGTTAATTTTCCCCACTAATAAAGATTTTTTTTGGAAGCATTTTGGATAAAAATTAATCCACGAAGATTAATTTCTCATATGCTTCGAACCCTGCCAAAACCATACACAACACATTTTAGCTACGCCAAAACGATATATTTTAGTGAAACCAGAATGACACATTTTTAGGCCTACACCTATTGGGGGGGGGGCCTACGGTCAATAACTTATGAACCGCACCAGATACAGACGTGCTGTTGGTGGCGTTAAAAATATCTTTACAAAGGCACTTTACGTTCAACAGAACATTCACCCCCCGCCGTAACACCAACTGCCGAAAATTTGTTGTAATAAAAAAATAAACATTTTAAAAGGTGTAACTTTGGACCATTAGCTAAATATCAGAAACTTACTGCACATTTTTAAAGGCGATTCAAAATGAAAATGAAGACGTAAAGGGCATTTTCACACAGACAATGATGCCGTCTAGTGATGCCATTTTCTACTGTACATTTTTTAAAGGCGATTCAAAATGAAACTGAAGACGTAAAGGGCATTTTCGCACAGACAATGATGAAAGTGATGCCAATGATCTAGTGATGCCATTTTCTAATTAAAATTGAAAATGCTTCTTGTTGCTACAGACAGAATCAGTACTGCCATCTATATTTCAAAAGATTAATTAATGAGAAACACAAATGAAAGTATTGGTAGAAAAAGTCAGATGCTGCCATCTGTGGAGAATACAATTTGTCATAATTGTTCACAGCATGCACATTGCAGCATTAAGCATTTTCTGCAAACAGAATCAGTGCTGCCATCTATATTTGAAAAGATTAATTAATGAGAAACAAAAAAAAAATTATTGGTAGAAAAAGTCAGATGCTGCCATCTGCGGAGAAAACAATTTGTCATTCAGTAAATCAAACTGTTCACACCACACACATTACAGCATTAAGCGTTATAGATCCATTTTTTAACCACAACAGGCCTAAAATTTCTAACTTTTCTAAATATGGACCGATTTCTTAAATTCTTTCAAAATATCAACCATAACAGGTATTTTACGAACAAATCCGTTAGAATTTTTAAGATAGCCTGATTTTATCATTGAAATTGTGATTTCCAGCTCCCCGTATCGATCTGCTGTGTCAAAAATTAAAATTCCCAATTTTTTTTCTGATTTGAGAGCATTCACCAAAAACGAATTAAAATGATGTAATAACACAGCTTTCGTTGATGGACTTAGGAACAACTGAATGGCATTTTGAATCTGTTCAATAGTACCCAAGGCTGCATTTTCATCGTTGCCTCCACCAAAATGAGCGTTGTTGGCTCTACGTTTCAAAATTTCTTGATTTAAATCCCCGTGATTTTTTAATAAGACTTCCCACTCGTGAGTTTTCAAATCAATTTTGGACTGGCGTGAAGTTTATGACAGCATTTTCTCCAAAGGAAGTGACATGAATGGTGGCGTGAGGGCCCAGGGCGAAAACATTATCGTCACTCTTATTGGTTACTTGCGGTCTTTAATAATAAGAGGTATTAATTTTGTTTTTGTTTTGTTTTTTGTTCAATTTTATGAATGGTCTTAACCGAATTAGCTCCGACCTGCAAACCCACTTGGAATTCAATATTGATTCGTGAGGCAAGGGCTATTACTTTAGTTATCCGGCCGAGTTCGGAACCGTGATGTACTGTTGGCCATTTTCTGACAACCATTTAAAATTATCTCTCGTTTCTAAATTCGAACGAACACAGTAAACGCGCCTGAGAACTCGTAATTCCCTCCTAATCCGATTTACTTGCCTGTCGACATATTTCTTGGTCGCTGCATCGCTGTCACTGGATGGCTGACCTAAATTTACTAATTTCTTGTCAGCCAAGCTTAAATTTCCATCAAAATCTTTACTCAAACCTATTTCAGATTTCAGGTAGCGTAGAGTGACTGCTTCGTTTTGACTGGTGGGAGCCACCAAATCAACTATTCTGTTTCCTGCTAAACTCAAATTGCCTTCTGCAGTTTTGGAGAAACCAAGTACGTATTTAACGAATGTGACGGTAGCAGCATCTGAGTCAGAAATAGGAGGTGCTAGATTGGTAATTCTCTTCTGTCTGGCATTAAAATCAGTGTCTGGTGTGCTCAAGTAACCTCTATTATGCGATGCCGTTTTGATCTGTTTTGCAGAGCTACCAAATTTATCAACGAAGCTCATATTTTTTCCTTCAAGTTATGGATAATTTGAAAAAGTTTTCACCGTGGAACAAATGTTGAATTACGTACAAGCAATACTGGCCACACAGTACCTCTTTAGAATCTTGGATATGTCGGTGGTTGGATAGGAAGTTACCACCGAGATTGATCTCTAGAGGAGCTTTTAACCAAAAGAATCGAAATAAAAACAGCAGCTGGGCCCTCTACTGAAATAACACACCCAGTGACTTCCTGGAGCTGAGAAGTCGTGTAAATTGACTATGCCACTATCCATTCAGCAGCAGACGTTGAGGAAGGAGGTCTTTGCTGAACGTCCCTCTGTAATTGGGTACACCTAATTTTTTGGCATATCTGTTTGAATCTACGTTAGTCAGAGCCTTGTTTAATGGGACACTTGCTTGAGATAAAAACCTCGTCCAGGGTTCGGTTTTTGGTAGTTTTTCTTTTTTGTGACGTCTTTTTAAGTTTTTCAAGTCCGGCTCCCTTCTTTCTATACATGGCGAGTGCCTCCATAGCAGCGTTATGCCGTTTCAATTCTTGCAGCTGCCTGGCGTTATTCCTGGCTGAGTTGATGGCTCTGGAAATTCCAGCTGATGCTTCAGCTAAACCACCGATGGCGCTCAACCCCGCCAGGGCGGGTAGGAGAGGAATTATGCCGCCAGTTTGATTACAAGAAAGTTTCAAGCTCAGTCCTCGACCTGCCTTGCGAGCCTTCAATACTTTACCGTGTTGCGTTTTAGTGAGTGGAAGCGTCACGTTCCCTCTCTTTAACTGAGAATTGGAAAGGCGGAAAGAATGAACTTTGCCAGCTTTGACGTGTTTTAACATTTTTTTGCTTTTGATGGGGAGTCAAAGAGACTGCTACATTTTTATACATAATTTTTCCTCTTTATGAAAAAAAAAGTATCAAGCATCATACCAAAACCTCGACTTTACTCCTGTCCAATTTCAAATACATTATTCTGTCACTAATGACCAATGCTAAAGCTTTCGTATTTTGGGGGACGACAAAATCAGATCTATAATTGACGAGGACAATCTCTCTGACTGTTTTGAGACGTCGAGGGCAACCAAAGGATAATTCTTCCAGAACATATTGACTTCATGAGCTGGTCCGGACAATCTGGACCCCAAACTGTAGTACTGCTTTCTAAAATCTACGATCATTTGATACAAGTTAAAGATGTTACCTTGTGCAAAATTTACATTTAGATCGAGAAACGGGTAACGTTCGGAATTTAACACTACGTGTACATCTGTAAAGCTGTAATGATCGAAGACTGCAGGATTTTTTTTCGCATCGTTGTCTCTGGCCGTCTGAAAACCTATTACTATCCACCTCGGCTGTTCAAGAGCCGAAATAGTAATCAATCTCCAAGTGCAATTGGTCGAGGTGGGAAGGTCTAACTGGTCAGCGTACCAGTGTCTGAATGCAAGGGGGACGCTGATGCCAGAATCCACCATGGTGTACAGTTTGTTTTTTTGACTGTCGGAGGGAGTCACGTGCGGGAGGAACCAACTAATTTGGTCCAAGATTATCTTGCCCGCGTCAACGCCCGATGCTCTGAATATAGCATTATCGCCCGATGATCGAATAAGCACCAATGTTTGTTGACAAGCATATAAAATTTTCGTATAGTCCTCGCAAAAGCCCAGTAAGTGGGACAATGGCACGCCTTTCGGGTTGCGGGCAAAGAGCACGTCTCTTTTGTGTTTCAAAATCAAATTCGTAGTAACTTCTGTTAAAGATGCATTATGGGAGTCCAAAATCCTTCCTCTATTGGTCAGTTCTGCCTGTTGCTCCGGTGAGTAACTTACTAAGCCTTTAATGGTGCTTGCAAAACCGGGCATTTTTAATTGGTCAACTGTCTTGTCGCCTATTTTATATTGCATCATGCTAAATAAATATGCGGTGGCCTTATTCACCCGAGCAATTTTATCTGTCATGGCGTATGCCGAACTGTCAGAACTCTTGACAAGTACACCTTTCACGAGAATGTAGCTTTTGTGCGGGTGGGTGAATAAATCTTGGTTCTGAACCGTAATTCTAATTTCGCTGTTAGGAGTATTCATGTTCGTACCCACTATTGGCCCGTATTCGTGATAATTGTAACTGACAACTGATTCGTCCAGTATGAATGGTTCTGTAAGGATCAGATATTCCTCATTGCTCTCCAGTTTCCGGTCGGTAATGTTCATTTCGCACTTCAGAGTGTTTAAATTTCCTTCGATGAGAATGTAAGGCACGTTTTGTGAGTCGTTCCAGTGCTTGTTATCTTTCAGTTTTCTGTATATGATTTTTGCAATTTCGTCTAATTCATAACAACCTTCTGGGACGATGATTTTAATCCAGGTGTTACCATTGTCTGTGCTGTAGGTGAAAGAGTTGGTCACGTCCTGTATAATGTTAGGAATGGAGTTGTCAGTTTTCAGATTAACTAGAGCCAATTCGTGGGAACCTTCCAATATCAGTGGAGAAGCAAAAGCAGTGACAAAGTCGGTTTTTTCTGACGAAAATACGAGGGACATTCTTAGTTTAATACATTAGTTAACATCTACCGAATTCACCGATCAGTTTGCGATATTCGCCGTCGAACAGCAATGCTTTGCTCCGCATTTCTGTGAAAATGTGCACAAATTCTTCATCCAGAGAATTATAGCCAGCCTCTGTAGATGCTCTGAGGAGCTTCAGTCTTTCGCACAAGTCATTCGGATCTCTGTAGAACCGGTATCCTTTCCCTCAACCTCGGCAGGTCTGCCCCAAACAGGTTTTCTAAAATTCGTGCACGTGAAACCGGCGCTGGACTTCAGTCTTCTCGTAATGTCGTCATTGTTGTGATATATGGCTTTACTCCTCTTCAAAATATCATGGTAGTTCAGAAGGCTGTCATCTCCATCTGGTGGCTTCGAAGGGTTTTTTAACATAACCAACTGCCACTAATCGTCCGTCCCTTCATACGTTTTACCTCCCACGATCAAGTCGTCATCCTGAAATTCTACTTGCATGGTTTCAATCATATAACGTTTAGCCTCTGGGTCGTATCGAATGCCAAAAGTGGGGTCGGTCAGACTCTCTCGAGTAGCAAACATGCTTAGATGCTTGGTAGCTAGCTGACCGAGTCTGACCGCGGAATCGCCGAGTAAAGATGCCTCTTTGATTTGTCTCCTACGAGCCCCTGGCTTGAGGGCAAGTGAGATAATGTGAGCATGGAACTGGAGAGTCGTCTCCTGGCCCCCGTGTGAAACTGTATTTCACCATAGTCACTGTCTATATTCTCGTCTTCAGTATCGACGCGGCGGCCTGTAGCCACTTCCAGAGCTTTCTGAATGTGTTCTAACCATTTCCCGTGGTATTTTTCTTGTTTCTTCTGTCCAGCCTCTAGAGCCAACAGTTCTTTGATTTATCGTTGACGCTGAGCCGAAGCCTCGCTCCCCTGTAGCATCTGCGTTTTAGTCTGGTCTACTGTAGGATCAAATACTGGTTTGAATATCTTTTGCAAATGTTCAGATTCTGTCTGCTTTTCCATTTTTATATTTTACAATTTTTGTTTCAGACGCTTTTTTATAGGCTCGTACTGATCGACCTCTTTCTGGGGTTTGCTTCTCTTATTTTTAGTTTTAGTAGACATGACGGTTTAGTACTTGTTAATAATGTTTAAGTCAACAAACGTTACTATCAACAAAAACCTTGACGTACTTTAATGTCAACAAAAACCTTCGGTAGACTAGTCGTTGTTAGTCGAGCATTCTTCTATACCTTCGATCCAAGGGTTTAGTTTTATCGATGAGTAGGAATCCGTACGGAACAGAGTTCCAAACCTCACCACACATGCGATGAAACTCGTCGAAAATCATGTCACCACTCGTGGTTATTGAAGACGTGGTTGAGGTTTGCTTCGTCTTGCCTAGAGAGAATTATAATGTTGGAATTATCTTGAATAACTCTCTTGGGTATCCTGCTGTAAGTCTGACATAAATAAAAGATCGAGGCATCCGCGTGCCTGCCGTAGGCAAAATAGCGTTCTATTCTGTCTTGTTTCTCAATCATGAAATCATCCAATAAAATTACCGTTTTACCACGTGGCAGTTCTTGTGGTGGTGGGATATCTTTGTTGTAGGAACAAAAGGTAGCTACGCCCGGACATATTTCCTTGAAAGCTCTCCTGAGATGGAAATATTTGTTTTGAAATAATGACTTGGAGTACATGCTCAGGCTGTCATAATTCAACCAACCTGGATTGCAAATGAAATTTATAACTAAATTGGTCTTTCCACAACTGGCAGGGCTGCAAATGATGCACCTTACGTCCTCTGGAAAATTCAGTAAATTACCAGTCGATGGTCGTTTATTGACATCGGCTATGTCATAATTTAACACTTTCATCTTTCAGCTGCTTTAAGAAAAAAATTGGTATTTTGATAAATTCTCTACAAAACTAGTATCTAAAATACCTTTTCATTCTCATTTTATAAATAAACAGAGATGTACTGCCTCAAATGCAAATGAGTTACAACCAGGCACGTTGTGACTAAGAATTATCGACAACTGTTGAAGGGCGAGTGTGAAGTGTGCGGCACGAGGAAAGCACATTTTCAGAAGAGCAGAGGTTCTGGATTGTTGAACAGCGCGATAGATAAGTTGCCGGTGGAACTTCACATTCCAGGATACAACTATTGCGGTTCGGGAGCAAAACTGAACAAGAGACTGAACAGAGGCGACACTGCCATCAATTCTGTGGATGAGGACTGCAAACAGCACAACATCGAATAGTCTAACAAACCAGACTTGGAACGAAGGCATGAAGCTGATAGAAAGTTAGCCTCCGATGCAGTAAAAGTAGCAAAATCTAGCAAAACTGGTCTGAAAGAGAAGTTGGCAGCAGCTTCCGTAGCTGCAGCTATGAAAACCAAAGTAAAGTTGGGAATAGGAATTAAAAAAAAGATCAAACGGAAACTTTAGTGGAGGAGCTGCAAAAGCCAGCTAGGCGGCACTTTCTGAGGAGGCGCGTTATTAGCTACGGGATAGGTGATTTAGTTCAAGCGGACCTGGTGGAGATGATACCTTGCGCGGAACAAAACGAAAATTACAAATACTTGCTGACTGCCATCGACATATTCTCTAAATACGCTTGGGCCGTCCCTGTGAAATCGAAGAACGTCACGGATGTCACTGGCGCTTTTAACGAGATATTAAACACGATGTCTAATCCCGTTAAAAATCTACAAAGCGATGAAGGCAAGGAATACCATAATAAAGATTTCGTAGCACTAATGAAACGCCACAAAATAAACCACTATTCGACCAAGTCCGAACTCAAGGCGAGCGTAGTAGAATGCCTAAATCGCACATTGAAGTCGAACATGTGGTAACGGTTCACTCTGCGAGGTAACCACAAGTGGATAGACATTATAGATAAAATTGTTAAAGATTACAATGACAGAGTTCATTCTACCATTAAAATGAAACCATCTGAAGTAACTAAACGCGACGAACCGTAGATCAGAAACATATTGCTGAAAAAGAGCCCTTCCAAAAAGAAGAAGAATAGTTTCAAAGTCAGAGATTTAGTAAGAGTGACAACGGCACAATCTGTATTCGACAAGGGATATTTGCAAAACTTTACCAACGAACTGTTCGAGGTGAGTGAAGTCAAAAAAATTCGACCGACTTGCTACAGGTTGGTCGACCAACTGGGTAGTAAAATCGAAGGCACTTTTTACGAGCAAGAGTTGCAGAAAACTAATGTGCCGGATCTGTTTTTAGTCGAAGAGATTCTGAAGACTAAAAAAGTGGGAGGGAAAGCTCGTTACCTCGTCAGGTGGAAAGGCGAGGAAAATAACAACAAAAATACCAAATTTTTCCTCTTTTATTTATATTAATAAACTGAGACCAGGACGGAAATTATTACTGTTCATGTTATTTATATTATTAAACAGAATCATTCCGTTGAAGCGATGGAAAAAACAAACTTTACCTGCGTTTACTGCGCTCAAACATATCCTACCCGAGAAAGATTGATACAACACCTCGTAGACACACACAGGAGTAGTTACCCACCCGAGTGCGATTGCTTCGAGAGGGTGTTGGGCTGTACAGACGATCCCATCCTCTGTGAGCAAGGACTCGAACACAGAAACTACAAGAAAGCTGTGCAAGTTGTAGACCCGCTGTACCTTTTAATGTTGATGCGAAGAAGTATAGAAGCTCTACTGTACGAATGTCTCCGGCAATTGGTGACTTGCAGACCTTAAATTGGTTTTTGAGTGAGTTTGGTTCGAAATGGCCAAGAAATACCAACTGGATTTCAGTCCCGCTAATTCCAATATAATTCATTAAATATTCCCAAGTTACTGGACGCAGCATATCCAAAATCCAACATTCCATCGACGAATTCGCCGAAAGAGGGAGTGGTTGGGTGATAAATCGCTCCTACGAACTCACAATCCGAGTAGCAAAAATCGACACGTTCAGACCGGGTTATTACATTCCTGTGCCAGCAAAATTAAAAAAGAAGTGGAAGTGTGTAGTCAATGTTCACAATTTCCCAGACCAGAAGTGCTTCTTATATTCAATTCTGGCTGCCAAACACAAATTAGGCAGGGTGAATACGAAAGAATACGAAGTATATGTGAGAACGGTAGATTGTTCGATGCTGGACTTTCCAACGCGGCTGGATCACATTGACGCATTCGAGATGGCCAATAAAGAGAATGGCTTGCATCCCCTTCGTGTGAGCACAGATTTTAAAGGCCAACCTGTAGATCTTCTTGTAATTGCTGACGAGTCGACACATTTTCACTACTGCGCCATCGTCGATTCAGACCAATTTCTCCGACACCAGAGATCGGGAAGCAACCCGAAATATTACTGTCGAAATTGTTTCACCACTTATGGAAAGGCATCACTGAGAGACAAACTATAAACTAGACTGTACAAGAAACAATCCGTCACCTCAAGCGCTCAAATTCTTAAAACTGGGCGAAAACATTTTGAAGTTTGAAGCTTTCAATAGAAGAAATAATCACCCTAAAATCATATACGCCGATTTCGAGAGCCTTCTGAAACCCATTCCTTCCTCTAACAGCTCCGGAAAGAAAATCAATCACCATCAACCTTACAGCTTCGGTTACGTCGTGGTGGGGTCTGGAAACTTTCAAAAAGCTGCTTATTACCTGGGAGAGGATGCTGTTGAACAATTCCTCGATCAGTTGGTGATTGAAGCGCACAAGTACGACGAAACATTAAAAAGAGTCCAACCACTAAGTCTCTCTCCGGTCCAGGAGGCTGATTTTAACCACGCTATAGACTGCATCTTCTGCAAAAAGCCATTCGGTTCAAAAGACGACAAAGTCCGGGATCACTGCCTCGTTACCGGCCAGTACAGAGGAATTTCTCACTCGAGTTGTAATCTCAATGCCTGATAGCGCACCACGATCCCCGTGGTATTTCACTGCCTCGAAGCTCACGATATGCATCTATTGGTAAGAGCTGTGCACAAGTTTCCGAAAAAGGTAGAAGTTCTCGCGAGAAATACGGAAAGGTTTCCGTTTCAGCGTTGAAACTGGATGGGATGAAACAAAAAAAAAAAAAGGTACATTCGGCTTAAGTTCATAGACAGCTATAATTTTCTCTCCTCTTCGCTAAAAACTCTGGCGGAGAGACATAAACGTGATTAAGAGTTTAGGAAGGTGAAGGGGTTCTTGAAAGCTGGTGGGAAGGACAAATGGTTCCTTCCCGACGTCCAGGAAGAGACTGCCGTGGATCTCTTAACCCGTAAGGGATACTACCCTTACGAATACGTTTCCAGCATGAGTGTGTTCGTAAAGCAGTCTTTACCACCGAAAGAAGACTTTTATTCCAAACTCAAAGAAGAAGGCCTAACTGACGAACAAGGCCGAGCTGGAACTATTTACTCACTCTAGCAAACATAACTTCATCTTGTCGGGAATACGGGGTGGAGTTAGCTTCATTAGTCGAACGTTCGCGAAGGCCAACAACCCGTACATTCCCGAAACGTACGATTAAACAAAACCTAACAAGTACATCATCGATTGGGACCTGAATAGCACTTACGGCTGGGCCATGAGCCAGCTGCTGCCTTTCAACGGCTTTAGGTATTTGACTAAAGATGAGATTCGAGCTTTGACATGACTAAGATAGCAGACACGTCGTCGGAGGATACATTCTGTAAGTAGATCTGGACTACCCGAACAAATTTCATAAGCTCCACAACGACTACCCGCTTGCTCCTGAAAAATTTGAAATAAGAGAAGAATTAGTTTCATACTATTCTAAATCATTGTTGCGAGGAAAACCAGTGAAACCTGTCGTGAAGCTAGTAGCCAACCTACTGAGGAAGACGCGGTACGTAATTCACTACCGTAACCTAAAATTCTACTTCGCACATGTCTTGGTCCTTCGTCACGTCAGGAGGGTGCTGAGTTTCAATCAAAAGCCCTGGTTGAAACAATATATAGTTTTTCATACGGCAAAACGAAAGGAATCGAAGACGGTGTCTGAAGGGGAATTTCACAAATTGTGTCCTAACTCGGTGTTTGGGAAGACGATTAAACAGAAACAGAAAAGACTGAAAGTCAAGCTATGCACCGACAGCAAGCGAGCCATCAAATATTCCACCCAATCCAACGCCGTTCGTTTCCGATATTGCACGAAAACATAGTTCAGATCAACTCGAAAGTACGCAAGGTGTCGTGCGATCTTCCCACCTACTCGGGGTTCGCCATACTAGAGTTGTCCAAACTCCTTCTCTACGAATTTCACTACCGATACATACGTCCCCAATATGGAGGTTGAGCAAGACTGCTGTTCATAGACACGGACTCGCTGTGCTATTGCATCGAAACTGAGGACGTGTACGCGGACATGACTAAAAACGTGAGTAGATTCGACACTAGCAACTACGATCCTCAACACCCACACTTCTGCAACGTCAACAAGCAAGTGTTGGGAAAGATGAAAGATGCCACGAAAGGAGTACCGATAAAAAAGTTTGTGGGGTTGAGTAGCAAGATGTATTCGCTCGTGACCTCCCAAAGCGAAACGGAAAAAACGAAGGGAATTTCCAAGAGATTCATGGAGAAACACTTAAGCCACGCAGATTATAGGGCGATTCTCCATTCTAATCAGGAACAAAGAGGGAGTTGGTACAAGATCGCCAGTGGCAGTCATCACCAGCTGGCCACGACCGTGGTGAATAAATCCCTACTGTCAGCCTACTACAAGAGAATCCTCATAAACGGAGTAGAAACTTTTGCAATTTGAGATCGTGGTATCAAATGTATTTCTTACCATGAGGATGATGACTATGATGGGGATGGCTATCTTCATGATTTGCTCGTGGAATCTTTATCCGATGACAGAGTATGGACAGGTATGTCCGACGGTGTAATCAGCGATGAAGAGGCGGAAACTCAGTGGAACGGGGATGAAATGGAACAGAGGATGAAAGAAGTTGAAAATGTCGAGGTTCGAGAAGCCGAGATGAGGAAATTGCGGATGAGGGAGAGTAGGCAGCTGAAAGTACAAAATCCAGAAGAGTGGAAGAAGAAAGCCATGGATAAACGAAGACGGTTAGATAGGGATAGGCACGCCACACTAACTCCTATCCAGAAAAAGAAAAAACAAGCTGCGGAAAAAGACCGACGTGCGAGAATGACTGAAGAGGAGCAAATAGTGTTTAGGAAAAAAAAGGTTGGCTGAAAGAGCGCGAAGAGAGAAAAAGAAACGAATGACTCTGTGATTTGTTGCTTGTAATAATATTTGTTGAATAAAATATAAGATATATTTTTTTATTAAAGAACAAACTCTACGATACATTCACATTATGGATGCCAATAGCAGTTATTTTATGCTGAGTAAATACCTCAATGTCACGATTGAAAGTGGACCGACTCTCGTTTTTAACAAACAGGCAGGGCTTACCACAGCGTTGAGACTCAACTCGTTGGAATGGACCTACCTATATCGACTGGGTGAAAAGATCAACAGATCTGTACTCAATCAGTGGAGGGAGAAATTGCAGCCCAAGGACGAAGAAGAAAATACGTTCGCTTGGAAAGGTTGGGAAAGCACGGACGAGGGTCTATGGAAAAACGTTACGGATCCCATTTCGAAAAAGGTCTTCGAGCCGTTCATCGAAATAGCCGGAGAAGTGTAATCGAGCAATTGGAGCTGTCTGTACACGAAAAACATATGTTGGCAATAATGTTGGAACTGTCCAAACTCGACAGCAGAAACAAAATGAAATTCTTGTTGGATTTTAAAATGAAAGCGCTTCGTGTCGCAGAGGAGAAAAGAATCAGAGTACGATTTACGAATGACGACACGCAAGTGCACTTTGTGGAATACGACCCTAAAACAACGGCGGTTGTTACTTTGTTACAACTTTCGTTTACGGAATGGTCCGAGCTCTACAAACACTTTGCGAGCATTGATAAACTCATGGGAAAGTTTCCAAAGACTAATAAACGCTTCATTCAGACTGCCTGTGTGTGGATCATACTGACAGCAGTACAACCGACCAGTAAAAATAAATAAAATTTTTCATTCATGAGAACATCCCCTTGTAGGTATCATCTACTATTTATTTTTCGAAAAGGTTTTCGTAGGTGTCGTTGAAGGCAGACCCAATATTGTAGTAGGTCTGTTTAGGGGAACCCTTGCTTCGATAACAACGGAATACAATGGTTTTTGGAGCACAGTCCATCATCGTTGTTAAATTCAAAAATCCGGTGTATGTGATTTATGTATGCCGTGGATGTAGACGCCATTGTCGTTCATGTTTCACAAACTCGTATATTGAACTTATTGACCGTGTTTAATTCGAGGTTCGACTGATGCACACTGTGCATGTCCCGGAGGTATAACCCCACTATTACCACAAGGGTAAATGGAGTGCTCTCCATCGGGTGAAATTCGTGCTCAACATTGTAATTGCTCCAACCCCTGGATAAAACTATATTTTAGGTATTATGGAACTTCTGCATGATAGCAGAAACTAAATGACAATGCACTTAAGTAAATGCTGTTCTGCTTATTTTTTTAGGTTTCCATTTCATCCGAAGAGAGCTAAATTTGGCATGTCTGCACCTTTACCAAAGGAAACCTTAAAGACACAACTATCATGGACGAAGTACAAATTGTATTTTGTTGCTAATGATCATTTTGGTTGGCTTACTGACCATCCATGCAATTGCACACGCAAATGCAAACATCGCAGTTTTCAATTAGGCAAACTTCAACAGGATAACAAGGAATTCTCTGGCAATGGCTCTCGTTTTCTTTTAAAATTCAGTACTCCGTATGAGACGCAAGTTAAAGAAGTGCTCATTTATGACATCATTCAGTTGTTTTGCGATGTTGGTGGCAATTCAGGGTTGTCTATTGGTATATCAGTATTAACCCTTGCGGAGTTCATTTATGTTATTAACCAACGTGTCCGCTATAAGAAACATATACCCAAATTTACAACTAGCGATTCCTTGTACCGTATTGTTCAAAAAACATACAAGAAGTTGAATTCATGCTGCGCTATTTATTGTCATGAATTTCCAAAGGATTCCGTGGAAAAACAACGCAAGTGGAAAACGCGAGTAATTACTTTATTCAGTTTCAGTTATTTTGTAATCTTAACTGCCGTAAGGATTTGGCAGTTTCTGCAGCACCCTACAAGAGATGTGCTTGATATTGCCTTTGAATCCTTTACTACTGGGCCATCAGTCACACAGTGTATCCCTGATAAAAATGTGTTACAACTGCAAAGAGATTACGCACAACTGAACAACATATCAGATTTATGCAGTGTGAAGATGTTGGATTTAATTAACTTAAGGAAGGGCAAAGGTATCTTGGATCTTTGGAAAAAAATTCAGTAAGTGATTTACAAATATTTCTGAATATCAGCTCATCACATTACTCGGATTATCTCGTCGGTGTAACCTAAGAATTAAGTTCATGTACAAAACAGATTTTGATATAAAAAGAAAAATAGCTTTCATCTAATTTTAGAAGTCAGAACAGTTCGATGAAAGTTTCATAGCTGGCTCTGAAATGTTGTTTCGCATCACTTTGTAAGTAAAATAAAGTGAGTTTTCTAATCACCTGCCTTCTTACTGCTACACAGGTTACCTAGCACATGGAAGGAAAATCATCTGATCGGCAATCCTAAAGGTTTAGTAACCAGAGAAGGCAAAACAACAGTTCTTGAGAATTTTTCCGTTGGCTTGTTAAATCGGCTCCAATATGTTTTTTATTGATTAATATCAGTAGAACTGGATGTGTCTACTAACTTAATAAATAAAAAAAAATACCAAGCTTTCATCTAGTTATTTACTTCGTGTATAACTTCATGTATTTTGGTGGGTTCTGGAAATCAGAATGAAACTCTATGTATTGATCTAATGACACCGAGTGTTCGGTTTATTCTAGGCTACTTACCTGACAAGTATAATTACACTCAAATCGAGTCCATGTGTTCTGATATAAATATTTTTTCCATTCGACTTCCTTGGATACAATCGTACTCGGTGACTTTAACATGTCATTCGTAAATTGGGCTGTTCCTTCTGCTAGTCACAAAAATGATATATATTTTTTCTTGACTTTTCGTCCGAGTTAGGGCTAACGCAAATTGTAGCTGAACCTACACGGGGCCCTAACATTTTAGACCTCATTCTAGTATCGAACGACCGAATGGTCTTTAACACTAATATTCTTGCTAACCTTGGTGGTAATGACCACCATATGGACGGTTTCCAGGTTGCGGGTGCAAAATATGTGCATGTGCATCAAGAAACCAACTCGATGCTGCACCCTTTGGATTTTGATAAACTAAGATATAACCTTGGTCTCGTCCCGTGGCCAGAGTACCTTCTACATCTTACAGATGTGAACCATACGTATGAATGTTTTGTTAGACTTGTAGTAGACTGTATTAATTTATCTGTAAAACAATCATCTTCTAACCACAGGAAAAGCTCCAAGGTCTACATTCCACTATGCATTAGAAAATTAGTCAGGTTAAAGCTTTAATTATGGAGAATTTATAGACTTGAGAGAACTACAGCTAATGTAAAAAAAAATTAATATTTGCACAAATTTACACTCTAATGCATTGCACAAGATCGAAATTGAGACCGAACAGAATCTTATAAAAAAAGGAAATCTAACCAGCCTATATAAGTTTGTTAAAACTAAATCCAGTAGGTTCCGTAGTCTTCCGCCACTTAAAATAGGACCTAAATTAATTCTTGAACCAAACGATAAAAACGAATTAAAACGAATTTAAAAAAAAATGAATTGAAAATGGCTTCAAGCCTGACATAACATTCCAGTTTAACGCCCCGGAATGTATAGTTAGGACTATTATTGCAGAAGAAGTGTTTAAAGCTATTCTTAAAATCAAACCGAGTTATGCGGTTGGCCCTGATGGTCTATCAGCATTCTTGCTGAAGGAAATCATGCACGAAATTTGTGCACCACTTTCATGGAGTTGTGAGTTGTCTTTTAAAACAGGTGTTTTGCCTACTCTGTGGAAAACAGGAAAAATTTACCCGATTTTTAAAAAAGGGTGAAACATCCGACCGTTCTAACTATCACCCCATTGTCCTGACTTGTGTTTCTTGTAAAAATTTTGAAACAATCATTAAACAGGAAATGGTCGACCACATTGATAGATATAATCTGCTTTTTAATAACCAATTTGGTTTTGTTGATGGACGATCTACCACCACTCAACTATTGTTTTCTTTAGATTTCTGGACCACACATATTGACCATGGTATCCCTGTAGATGTAATTTATCTGGACTATGCTAAGGCATTTGATTCAGTTAGTCACGAAAAATTGCTAATGAAATTGCCTATTTACGGGTTTAGTGGTAGGTTATTGAATTGGCTGAAGGATTTTTTAGTTGGTAGAAAACACTGGGTTGAGCTTGAGGGTAAAAGTTCTTCCTCCATAACCGTCACCAGTGGGGTCCCACAAGGATCTGTCCTGGGTCCATTACTTTTTATTATTTTTATCAATGACCTCAAATCTTCTAACAGCGATATCGCTTTAATCAAATTCGCCAATGATGTTAAACAATTTGGTGCAGTGGTGGATGACTGTACTCACAACAATTTACAAATCGAACTTAATAATCTGCAATCCTGGTCCAATGACTGGCAACTCCCTTTGGCAGAACACAAATGTGAAATTATTCATTATGGCAAGAATAACTTGTCTTTTAATTACTTTCTATCTGGAGGAGAAAGTTTGCCTGTCACTGCAGTCATCAAAGATCTAAGTATTTGGATGACAAATGACCTATGTTTTACCACGCATTGTAATGAAATCGTTAAAACAGAAAAACAGCGTGCTGCTATTATAAAAAAGTACTTTCGTTCTGGTGATCCAACTGCTCTTGTTTGGGCTTTCAAAGTCTTTGTGAGACCTCTGCTTGAATATGCGAGCTCTGTTTGGTCTCCTTATTTATTAAGAGATATTGACCATGTTGAATCAGTTCAACGTAGTTTTACAAAAAATCTGAAAGGTTTTAGGATGTAAGTTATGGTAATCGCCTTAGGATTCTAGGTATCGAATCACTGGAACTTAGAAGGCTGAGAGCAGATCTATGTCTTACTTATCTTCTATTACGTGATAATTTAAAGGTGGACTCGTCACTCTTTTTTGAATTCCGCCTGGAAATTATACGCTCGTAGTTCAGCAATCTCGTACAAATACTAGAAAAGTCTTTTTTTGCAATCGTGTGGTTAATTGTTGGAACAGTCTGCCATCATCAGTGGTCGAGTCCAACAGCCTCGCCGTTTTCAAAACTCGCTTGAAGACCACTTGCTTGGACAGATTTTTGCATAAGAATATTATTTAAACCTTTAACTTGTTGATGGGATTTACGGCTCACTTGCCAGCGATCACTGGGTATTAATCAATTATAAGTCATTGCTCAGCCTTGGATTTGACGCTTATTATTTTTTCCCCAGGTTTCTCCCAACCTACGTTGTATACTTTTTGGAATTGTATTTTGTTTCTCATTAATACTTTGTAATTTTGTATTTATTTTTTAGAATTGTATTTCTTGTTTCTCTTAGTTATTTTTTTATTTTGTGGACGGGTGTAAGAGGCTTGCCCTTCCCAGCTTCCTTTTGCCCATTGTGCATATAAACTTCATCTTATCTTATCTTATCTTAACTGAGCATTAGTTCAAAATAATGCGTGTCACTGGATATCTAGTGAACTAAAAGTTTACTCTATTACGTTTTTGATAGAGATAATTGCGTTATTATTCGTGACTAAGATACATCCTTTATACAGTTTTTGCATTATAGTGAAATGTCCGAAGAACGAATTCATAATTTTTTTTTCCGAATTTTCTGTTACAGTTGCAAAATACCCATTTTATACTGACGATGAACAGGGCACATGGTCGTGAAATTATCAGTCATTTTGCCAATTCATGTGTTGTAGGAATAATAAAAGTTCACCAAGAAGACAGTACAGTGACAGCAAAAAAAATCGCTTTTTTTGGCTTTATCGGGGTTCATGTTATAATTGTTTCTTTTAACAAAACAAGAACAATACCAATGGTTCTGTGCATATTGTCAATTCGAGTACGTCATAGCATAAAGCGTTCTATTGTTGTATTTGGGATACAGCTTGATATATTTAAACAGCATAAAACGTGTAAATGACATTTATTTAAAAAAAAAAGCGTTTTGGAATCAAGTTAACAAAGAAACTTCATTTCCAGGGCTTTATTTACGCTCTATGGCAGTTTCAGAGCAAGAGGCTAACCCAGAAGGCTCTCCTGTGTCAATGTCTTCAAAAGTAGGCGTTTAAATGCTGTTATATAATCGTTATTTTTCTCTAAAACTTCCTTTGCCCAATTATTCATGCAGTTCAGTTATTACTTCCAAACAAACAAATGCACGCCCATCGTACAAGCATTGTTTCTTTTATTAAAATTGACCCAAATTTTCAAGGCATTTGTTTCTGTAAAGATGCTTTAACTGGTCTTGTTTCACTCGTCCATTGTAACATAATTATAGATAAAAACGTGTACCAGTTTTTTAGGGTAAAATGAGGGCATGCATCGATTTGTAAAATAAGTGCCAAATTTTGATTTTCGTTTGTCGCATGTGATCAGCGCTGATGTCACAGTTTTTCAACGAAATGGTGTACAGTTGTAGGATTTTAGTTGTGGCTATGAACGAGGGGCAGATGGTTCGTCCTTTTTCTATTTCTATCAAGTGAGTATTAGTAAACGAGTTGGACGAGACGAAACCTGCCAAACGTCGTCTTCTTGCTTCAAATGTCATTGTTTACTTCCGTCACAGATGGTGTTCGGTTGCCCTTAGCAACGGATAGCATTTGATGGTATTGACGGTGCACAAACTTTGCATTAGGACCATTTTTCTTATCTTTTCCGCCTTTCCCACTGGCTCCTTATCGTGGCAGTAGGTTACTATTTGCGTCCAAGATGGGATTGGATGTATGAAATACGAAATATTAACACTTTGATCGTATTGAATTATTAAAACCGTAACCACAATTATTAACAATAATTGCTAACTACTGTGGTACACTTATGTTGTAATCAATTTAAACACACCAAATGACAATTTAATTTCATTCAGTAATTTTGTTAATTTTTAAACTATATTAATTCGGAAAATAAGTTCGCTGTAATAAAATGTATGCAACCGCAGTTATAGAGTATGACATGAAATAATATAAATTTAGTATTAACAGAGCCGGACATGGAATGCCCGGACAACGGGAACGTTGAGCAAAGCACCCATCCAACAACGCGGTAAAAATTAAGTAAGTCACTTTTAAAATCAACATTGTTTTGCGAACTTTTCTTAGTTTTCACATACGCTTCAGAAATGTAAGCCTAGGAATGGAAAGTATGTGAAATAAATCAGCAAATAGTTGTAGTAGTTATGGTAGATACAAGTAAATAGTTTAAAAAAGGCTTGTGATTTTTTAATTTGGCATGGGATGCCCCTGCCCTTTTACCCCCCACCCCATCTCATTACAAAAAAAAACAGAATCTGCATAGGTCCTCAAACTGTTGGACAGGTTCTGAGTTTTAGAAATTTTCACAAAGAACGTTTCACATGCAAAGTTTTCTTTTTTCGTGCTGCCGCGTTAACTTCGTAATCAGTTTTGCAGCGAAGTGTAGTATGTCTGCTGCTTCTTTACTAATAATCTGCATACACAGAGCCCTGTAAAATGTCGCATAAGATAGAGCAATAATTTTTTAGGACTTCCTACACTTTCGTTACATGTTTAAATTTTGACATCAAATTAAGCACTTTTACTCTAGCATTTATCAGCTGCGTCTCCGTTCAGTTTGTGTGACTAAATGATGGTAACATACAAAATGTTATAGTTTTGGCACTAGCTGATTCATATTTTGTGAATAAGAGTCAGCTGCCAGTATCAGTTAAATTATGAGACAATAGAAATTATAGACCACACGAAAGTTTTATTTAGGAGTTTAATGGCAGTGAAAGAGAAATTCACTCAGAGCAATAACGTTATTAGTTCAGCAACAAACCATAAATTTTATCAATGTTATGTAATCCAATGCCATATGCCTAGCAATAAGTTTGTTATTTGTAGGATTAGTAATTATCCATCTGGATGTAATGAAAACGTGTCGAAATTATGCAGAAATAAAAACCAATATCCTAGATGGATAAAAATTTTGGATAGGACAAGACGTCCACTAATGAGTAGTGCTGCATGAAGGTGGCACATGCTAAAACCCTATTTTACTTCATATCATCTCTTCAGTCGAATGCATGACCTAGTGGTAGAAATAGTTTAAAAGAGCGCATAAAATGTAAGCATTATTAAAGATTATGAAGGAGGGTCCAGTAACTCTTTGTCGGATTTACGTACTTGCCAGGAAGCTCAACATTACATGAAATGAACCAAAAGCATAGCTAAAATATCTATCCAATTACGGGTAACCTATTCTCAGGTGCAGATAAGCCACAGAACGTGTCTGTCAGTTAGTATATCAGACAGCAGACCTTCCTACTGTATTTTATGAGTACAGTATTGGACAATGAAATTTAGACAGTTTGGAAGGGCCAACTACAAGTCGACATTGATTCATCATACCTGGTTATGTGAAATCCATAAATATTACGAGGTTGTTAAATTCAATAAACGTCTAATAATAACCACAAAACGGTATCAGTGGCTCCCTGTTCTTCCGTCTTTCCTCCACGTAATATGTGGAAAACCAGTATATTTATTTATAAATACAATACTGTGTCAGCTATTGCAACTGAAAAAATAAAATTTGTTGAACACAGAACGAAATCAGTCAATCACATAAACTGCAAATCTCTATTTATGGAATCTAGATAGGCCAAGAAATTGTGGTGGCTTGTTCAGTCCCAGGACCAAAGTATCATTATGCGTGACAAAACCTATCTGTAAAGTATTCAATTGACTTTAGAATTAGTCTTACTCCATTTAGATATAAATATAAAAACAGCAACAGTTTTAAAATAGATTTTGTTTTAAGTCGATCTGGAAGTTTGCTGTTTTGTTTTAAAGAAATGTATTTAAGAAACGTTGAATTTAGGAATAAAAAAGCCGTGAAAAGACAAGCCTAGGGAAAAAAAATGGAAAAAAACAACCAATGGAAAAAAAACCAAAGAGAAAGATTTCTACAGGACGAAAGTCTAAGGAAAAGGGAATGGAGAAATGGACAGAGAACAGCCAATGGCAAAAATACGCTGTGAAAATAAAAATTACAATAAAAAAAAACGTCGGAGATGACTGTAGGAAAATAGCCGAAGGAAAACAATCCGAGGAAAATAAACTGAGGAAAGAAAAACATAAGGAAAAATTCGTTTCCTATTGAAATGTCTTTCCTAACCAAGGTTTGTTTAATATCTCTAATGCGTGGTCCAGTTACAACCCGAACTACTGCTCTGTGACTGAGGTTGGCACTAATGACCTAGTCGTCGATGCGCCATTAAGCCTCAATCCCCCCCACAACCCAACGTATAAAAAACACTAAAGAAAACAGTAAACAGTTTCCTTCGGTTATTTTCGTGGCTTTTTTTTTGCGGCTTCGTTTTTCTGTTAACTGTTTTCAGGCTTTACTTTAGTCTAATCCACATACAGAGTTTCATTTCCTGGCAGTGTGTTGCCAGCATTTGTGATTAGTAGAGGTTTTACAATGTTTCACTCTTCCAGCACGCACCCCCTCCCCTGCCCCTTCCGAACGTGAAGCGCAGCCTGATTGAGTAGTGTCCGGGGGACCATGCCGACAAATGAAGCTCCTGAGTTGAATAATTTCATCAATCAAAAAAGAAAGTAGTTTGAAGCGATCAGATACCACGCTAGTTCTAACTATAAGTTGAATGAAGTTGAATTGAAGATTTATATTATTAAGACACTGTAAGCTGATCTGGTTGAATTATTACCGAACATGTTGATGTTTTTGTGACCATGTATTCTGTGCTCCTGTCGTCGGCTTAGGGATCAAAGTTAAAAAGGTTTAGAACTGAAAGTTTCACTCATTTGAAGGGCCGAACCACTCTCAACTTGGTGGCCTCTTTACCAGTTTTTGGCTTTGTTTATTTAGGTTTGTTTCTACAGTTGAATAATTTTTCGTGAAATAGACGTGAATACAATTTCTTTGCAACGCTGTTTGGATTTTTCTTGATACACTAGTGTGTGTCTAGGCACGCACGCCAGTTTACACGTTCTCATTGTCCGAATTTTGGGCGTCCAATGAGAGACGATGCCGACAATACTAATAATGGTTATAACAGTATTTTCGTACTTACGCGCCTTCCCATTCCACCACCGTTACTCCCCCAGGCTCGAAACCATAAAAGGTACACAGTTCGTATTGTACTACACCCATTCGTCCAATTTTGACGCGGCACTAAGACTCAACCCCCCACCCCAATTTCATTGCTGGAAGCCTTCCCGTTATCTCGGTATCAATGAATAATCACCCTATGGGATTTAACATGGGATGATCGAATTAGCTAGCTAGCTAGTAGTAACACATTTGCAACGTTATTGAGGGTCAGATTTTGCATTGAAAGCAGCTTAGCTGGCATTCCTACATGAGTTAACTTTTGCCAGGTAGGTCATTGCTCTCGATTTCAACACAATTTAAGCTTTTGTACCGCATTATTATTTTTCCTAAGTACCTGAAATGTGCCCAACTATTCTTCATGGTATAAGACACTGACGCTATGGCGTCACGCTACAATGGTTTACAACCTCGACAATTAATTGATGTATTGTTTGTTGTGATGTTTGTTGCCTAATAGTATCTGCTGCCTCTTTATGGAGAATCATTGAAACAATTGTTCTGAAGATCAACAATGATCCCAAAGATGCACTGTTACGTTGTTCAGTTAAGCAGGTATTATTGTTCTAAAGTAGCATTGCGCTGTAGCACCTTTACTCTACAATTTATGGTAAAAAAAATAGGTAGACTCCATAAGTTTTTATAGTTTTTAAATTTCTTTGTTAACTTTAAACTAATTTAAAATCATAAAAATATTTCATAACTGCTTTTTTAAAATTTAAAAGTTTGCTATTTTTTAATTCCTCTGGAAAATGTAGTATGAATTCAACGTTTATCCATATTTATAATAAATACCATGTACAGTATTGTACAATGAAATTTAGACAGAAAAATTTTTGCTTTACGGATTTATGATATGGCAGGAACCCACCCACACACCCCAAGGTCAAACCGGGTCAAGGTCAAGGTCGTCAACCTGGAGAGAGTAGGAAAGTGCTTTTTGCTACCTTTTTGAGACCTTTTGCTATCTCTTAGTTTTCATCAATCTGGAGAGTCAAGGTTGTGAGGAGGGTGGGTCAAGCCGGGTCAAGGTCGTCAATTTGGAGGAGGGTGAGAAAGTGCATTTTGCTACCTTTTTAGATCTGGAGGAGGGTGCTTTTTGTTATCTTTTTGCATGCTGGAAGTGTGGCCATAGCCAAGATGGGTTACCGAGTCGAAGTCAAAGTGGGTCACCCATGGGAAAGTGCTTTTTGCTACCAAAAAATGTCCTTTAGCTACATGAGTCCTTTTGTCAACTAATTGCGTCCGAGCGGAAGGTCACATGAAGATCATGTGAAGTCACTAGTGCTCCGTGAGCTTTCGCATTGTAATAACTCTAAAAGGCTCTCCAGCACTTCAAAGAGTAAAAATGATGAATTGGCAACATTTTGGGGGTCTCAAAACTGGAGGTGTCGTGCAAATGCTCTGTGAGCTTTCACATTGTGATTATTTTAAAAAGCTCTCGAGTGCTTCAAACTATAAAAATGACGAATCAGCAACATTTTGGGGTTCCCAAAACTGGAGAGAGGGAGGTACTCAAAAAACATTTACATTGTGAGAATGAATTGTTAACTGCATTCGTGAGCATGACGAATTAACAATATTCGAGGGTCTCAGGAGTGCATTATGAGTTATCATATTGTGAAAGTGCCTTACAGCACCTGACGAATTAGCGTCATTAGAGGGTCCTCAAATCGGATACTCTAAAAGTTACTTTTATGAGCTTTTGCGTAATGAGCTTGATATAAGTACCAGTTTCCAAACCACCACGGAGGTAGGCTCGTTTTTGGATTTTACATGCGGTTCTCCAGTAGGACTCTACTGGGCCTAGTCCACATGGGCGGGTTTTTTTATTTACATGTGGACCTCAGAAGACCTAGCTCCACATGGTGTTCAAGCTCATTAAATTCCGCTCCGCCCTGTCTTTTCGCCAATCTTTCTTTCTTTTCGTCCTCCGTCTCGTTTTGTAGAGGTTTCCTTTTAGCTGCAGCTTTTTTTGCTAATTTCTCTTTTCTTTGTGCCTCGGTTTCTTGAGCTCGAACTTTGCTCATAAAAGCAGCTTTTTTCTTCAATCTTTCTTTTCTCTGAACTTTAATTTCTCTGGCTCGAGCTATGCTCACAGTCTGCTTTTTTCTCTAATCTTTCTTTTTTCAGATCCGGGCATAACGAGGCCCATCTTTCCCGTTCCGACTCTCTTTTTGCCATTTTGCACTTCTCCTCCCACGCGGAAGGATCCTCCAATCTTCTCTGCCGGTTTTCCAATAAAGATAGTCTCAGAACCGCTTTCTTCTTTACTTCCAACTTTTTCTCCTCCTTCACGTTTTCCTCTTCCTGCATTTTAAGTGCTAAGCTCTCCTTTTCCCCTTCCTCCTCGTCGCTCAACACGTCGACGTCCGAGTCAAAATCGTCCTCATACTCTTTCCACGCGCCCGAGTCGTAGTGGCCAATAGCTAGAGTGTCTTCTCCATTTTCCAAGATGAGCCTCTTGTCGTCGTACTGGGAGAGGAAGGATTTCGAAACTCGCACCTTACTCAACTTGTGTCCGACGCTGGAGATTTTCGCCCAAGTACCCTTTTGGGCCGGTGCCGTCGATTTCAAGGACGATTTGTAATCGTCGAAGGACAGGTGCTTCTTGACGAACGATCTCTGGATTCCTTTGGCATTTTTAACGGTCTCTTTTCTCCAGGTTTTGATATCGTACATCTTTGCTCGCAGTCCGACGAACTCATGGGTGGGTACACCGCCCATCTCGTCTTTCATTTTTCCCAGGACCTGCTTGTTCGACTCTGAGAAAAGGAGGTGGTCTGGGGGTAGTTGCTCGTATCGAAACATTCTCAGTTCTGTATCATGTCCTCAAACACGTCGTCGGTTTCGATATGGTAGCAAAGGCTGTCAGTGTCCGTGAAGAGGAGCTTAGCTCGGTCTCCGTACTTTGGCTGAATAAACTCGTAATACATCGCAAGTTTGGACAGCTCCAAAATAGAGAATCCCCAGTAAGTGGGGAGATTGCACCAAACGCTTCGAATGCGCCGGTTGATCTGTACTAGGTTTTCACTCAAGATCTTGAAGGAGTCGGCGTGGGGTTGGGATGTGTATTTCAGCGCCCTCTTAGAGTCGGTGCATAGCTTGACGTCGAGCCGATATTGTTTGTTTTCCTTGGTCTTGCCGAAAACCGAGTTATTCAGGAGCTTATAGTAGCCCTTCTCGAACAGAGCAGTCGACGCTTGCCTTTTCTCGATGTTGAAGTTGATGTACTCCTTCATCCACAGTTTCTGGTTGAAGGCGAGGACGCTTCAGATATGCCGAAGAACTAACCTGTGCCGGCGGTAGAATTTCAGGTTCCGTTAGTGGACAACGTACTTCTTCTTGTACAGAAGATTTGGAACGAGCTTGGTTCTGCTTGAAGATTTAATGGTGTGCTTCAATTCTTTGGTCGAATCTTTCGAATAAGGGGACAAGAATTCCTCCCTAATGTCGATCTTCTCCGGAGCGAGGGGGTAATCGTTGTGCTCGTCATGAAGCTCTTTGGGATACTCGAGATCCACTTCCAGGATGTATCCCTCGTCCACGTCGTCCGGCGCAGTGTCTACGTCGAAGGTCCTGATTCTTCCCTCGTCAGGTAATGGAAGCCGTCGTAAGGTAGATGGGCGCACATGACGAAGCCGTAAAGGTTGTTCATGTCTAAGTCTACTATCTAGGTTGAGGTTCGCGAGGTTTAAAGTCGGGTAGGTACTTGCTGTTGGCTCTCGCAAACCTCGTTCCCACGAAGGAAACGCTGCCTCGAACGCCGGAAGTTATCAGGTTGTGCTTCCCGACGTGAGTGAAGAGTTCCAACTGGGATTTCTGTTGATTTAAAATGAATGTCCAAGCATTTATGCAACTCAGGTTCCAGTTTATATAAGGATAAACAATATACATCTTACTTGGGAGACAAAAACATAATTGACTTGGCCAAGACTGCTACCTGCAGCCAGCCACCATCTTGGATTCAGCAATTTCACTCTCAATACTTGCAAGGCCAACCTTCACTATTTTCAAGGCCAACCTCCACTAAACCACTGATCTGTACAATCAGACATGGTCAGCATGTAAGAAAAAAGAGGTACAACTAACAAACTCCCCCTTTCTTTCATGCTGTACAAAAAAATACAATATAATTATAATCTTACAATACAGAGTGCCTTTACACTTGTACCAATTTTTAGTCAGATCTGCTGTGGAATATTGATGAGCAAAGAATTTTCAGCTTTTGGCTGTTTAGCCATTTAGTACAAATATCAGCAATGTTTGAAGTGGTACTGGTACATCTGAACTCAAAATATCCCTTGTTTAACCAATCGCGTATAAAGTGAAACTTGATGTCCACATGTTTTTGATCGGCTGTTTTCTACTTCATTCGTTACAAAGTAAGCAGCCGATTGTGAGTCAGTGAACACTATTGGTGTCTGAGCAAAACAGTTCAACAGTTCGCAAGTATGGGTTTGAGACAACCAATGTGTTTCTTTTATGGCATCCACTAAAGCAAGATATTCTGCCTCCATAGAAGCAGAATCTTGACGCTACACAAGATTGTTTCTTACAATTCCATGATACTGGTACACCACCAAAATAAACAATTTACCCACCAAAACTTTTCCTGGCATCTCTATCTGAAGCTCATGGTGCATCGGAATAAGTATACAAGCACGTATTTGCCACTCAAGCCAAATCAATGGCATAATGCCTAGTGTCATACATGTATTTGAGAATACCTAACAATATTCTAACATGGTCTACTGAAAAACATGCATTATATTTCGACATGATTATTACAGAGAACAGAATATCTGGTCTTGTACGACTGGCTATGTACATTAAGCTACCAATCAATGAATGATACGGAAAATCTATTTGATCTAAATACTCTTTAGTACCACCTAACTTCACAATAGTACCAACCGGTACTAGTATTCTTAGTTTGCAGGTATTGATGACTTCAAATTTGTTGCTAAGTTCTCAATATACCAGGTCTGATGTACAACAACCTTACCATCAAATCTTTGAATTCCACCCCTAACAATTTTCTAAGTGACAACATCAAATTCACTTTGTAACTTAGCAATGACACTTTGTTCAATCGGTTTGTTTCTGCAAAATAAGACCAAGTCATAAACATAAAATAATAGTATAGTATCATAGTATAATAGTATAATAGTATAATAGTATAATATAGTATAGCGTCATTTCCAATACGGTAAACACGATTTAGGCCTAGTAACCTGCTAAACCCTAAATCTTGCAGGCTTACACGCAGTTTGTTGTACCACTCTCGGCCAGACTGGTGAAGGCCATACAATGCACGATGGAGTAACCAAACCTTGCCTCGGGTATCCTGTGTTTGGTAGCCCTTGGGTATGTTCATGAAAGTAGGGACATTTAACGACCCATTCAAATATGCGCATTTGACATCCAAGTGTGTGTCAAACCACCCCAGCATGACTACAAGCAAAATAAAAAAAAACCTAATAAGAACATAATTCACAATCGGTGAAAACACTTCATAATCGACACCCGCTGTTTGACGGAAGCCCTATACTACTAACCGGGCACGCAATCGTTTCACCTTACCCTGAACATCCTTTTTGACTTTATACACCCATTTCCCTAATACTTTACAATCTTCTTGTGGATCAATCTCTGTGTATACTTCACGTTTATCAAATTCCTGGATTTCTTCATCCATCGCCCGTTTCCAGTAATCACGTTCAGGCGATGACATGGCCTCCTCATAGGTCATTGGTTCTGTCATACATAAATGAGCCTCAAGTACCTCAGATGAGTTGTCCACGGAAGAATCACTTTGGGTTGCCACGGATTCATCATCTTCATCTTTTTCCCTACAGGTTGGCTTGAAATCAAAAATAGGTTCAAACGCGACATTTTCTTTAGCACAATATTTCTGGATATCTTTGTTACTCCGATACCTCTTACCACTTGTATCATAATAGTAAATATCAACTCTGCCTTGCGAAGCACTAGTTTTTCGTGGAATTTCTTGTCTTGTCCACGACCTCAAATTTACTGTGGTAGTAGGCCTGTCGTTTATGACTCTTCACTGCGTTCGTCAGTTTGGCTTGATTGTTTACTAACTTCACAATGATTAGTTTTTCTTGAAAGTTTTTCACCGTCATCCATCCGCTCTTCACGTCGTATGTCTTCAAAGGTGAGGCGAGGAACTTCCTGAATCTGTTGGTTCCTAGAAAACGAACATCAATCACGCCATTTGTTTTTTTCATCGATTTTCACGTGTTTTGTTTCGTACACACGATTGGATATGGGATCCCACACACGATATCCTCGAGTTGTAATGGCATAACCCACCAACACACCTTCCCATGCTTTTGGCTCTAATTTGTCTCTCCCCCTGCTTGGAATATGGACATAACACTTAGAGTCTAGCTCTTTTATATACCGGACTGATAGTTTCCTTTTCTTTAGCATACAGTAAGGAACTTTAAACTTTATCCTAGAATGGGGAAAACGGTTCTTGAGATGGGTACAAGTGACAGCTATTTCTGCCCACAGGTTTCTTGGCAGTCCCGACTCTACGAACATGGATCGCACTGCTTCGATGAGTGTTCGGTTATATCATTCCGCTGTACCATTCATTTCAATTTCAGCGGAATAGGCATTTGTCCTCTCGTACCTGATGCCTAGCTTTTTTTAGATATGTTTTTATTTCTTTTGATCAAAATTCCATTCCTAAGTCGGTTCTGATGCACACTATCCTCTTATTCAGTACTCTCTCTATGTTAGTTCTAAAATGTGAAACGGTTTTAAATGTGTCACTTTTCTTCGCAATAGGAAAAATCCAGTCATATGTACTGTGATCATCAATAATTGAAAGTAGATATTTTGTACCTCCTAGCGACTGTTTCCTAGCGGGGCCCCACTCATCCAAATGCTAGAGCTGCAAAGGTACAACTGCTCTGACATGGTCAAATCCATGGAATGATGCTCTAGTAGATTTTGCTATTTCACAAACATCATATTTTGTGTTAGGTTTATCTCCTTGATTACCCAGACCGACGACTTCGTCCGACTTCCCTAAAGTAAACAAGTCATTGACATGTTGATATGCAAATCTTGAGTGCCATGTTTTGACATCATCTTTTGTGCACCAGCGAGATTTGCACTAATGTTTGTACCACTAGTTGTTGGACCAAGATAACATTAGCTACTTTATACAGCCTATCAACACGTTTAGCTATCAATACAGTGTTCTTGTAAGTATCAATAATACTCAACGTACCCTGAACAATGCTGACTTGGTAATTTGCAGTATCAATTTTGAAACACTAATCAGATTCTTCGCTAGGTTAGGAGCGTAGTGAACATCTTTCAGGGTATGTAACTTAAATACCCACCAATCATGATACTAAATTCAATGTCACCTATTCCTTCGATTTTCAACGAACCCTCGCCTAAGGAGACTTTCATGTTATGAACTGGTTCATTGGTCGTGAACCAATCACGTCGACTTGAGAAATGATCTGTCGCACTAGTATCTAAGTACCAGCTATCACCCTCCCTACTGGCAGTTAAACTTTCTGGCACAGTAGCACTCGTGACTGCAATAAATGTGCCCCTTACAGTTCCTCTCACAGCACGATCACTGTGGCGATTTCCTCTGTAGGATGGACCTCTCTGCGGTACATTTGTGGACGAGTGAGGGTATCGCACTTGGGGGCAATCTCTTTTAAAATGTGATGTATCACCACATTCGTAACACTTTGGACGATCCTTTGTTGATCTGGACGGGTTTCCTCGACGGAAATGTGCTGCAGGCCTGTCGTCATGGCGCCTTCCAGATTGCATGTGGAATGCTCTTGAACTGTCTTCACTATGGTTGAGTATGGATTCTTGTTGCATGGTTTTCTTTCGCGAAAACTCTGACAACATGTGCTCTCGGACTGGCACAAATGTAGCATCATCCCAGTGGTATATTTGCTGCACCACATGTTCATATTCGGGAGGTAACAAATCCAAATACTGGTAGGCCACCTCTTCATCACCTATGTCAACTGCAATCCCCTTTAAGTCGATAATGTCTTGTCTACTCGAGAGAGGAACACGGCCATTTCTTCCCCCTCCTTTAGTGACAGCAGTAAAAATTCCCGTCTTAATTTGGCCTTTCTAGCATGTGAAGTGGTTTGGAAAACATCTATTAGTGTTTGCCATGCTTCTATGGCAGTTGTCGTGTTGACTACTACACTTTTCAGTTCCTTATCAACTAGTAAACAAGTCATGGCGTGAGCCTTTTCTGCGCGCATTTTTAATAATTTTGCTTCCTTATCACAAGGAACTCCAGTTGGGTGTGTTTCTGTGCCGTCGACAAATCCGCATAAGCCTTTTTCTAGTAGGGCAAACCTCATGTCAGTCTTCCAACTCTCATAGTTAGTTGGAGTCAGTTTATCAATGACATAATGTCCACTGTATGAATCGACTGATGAAGCCATTTTGTTGTCCTCCCTTCAGTATAAATGGAATAACTTCACTTCACTGCCATTCACTTTACTGGATTTTACAGTCCATGTATAATAGGAGAATCATTGGGCATAACCCATCTTCATCTAGCATGGCACAGCACAGGTATCAAAATAACATTCAAAGTTCACTTGAATATGGTTTACTCTCCAGAATGAATATTACTTCATTATACTGGTGTTGCTTTGTTATACCGGGGGTTGTTAAGGTCAAGTCCATTTCAAGTTCACTCATTTCAGCAGGGACGTAAAGGTTTGGGTTAGGGGGACCAGCAACTACAAGCTCTCGTGTTCCTTCCAGCCCTTTCTAGGTCAGTGCCGTGTTGTATCCCAACATACCGAGCGGCAAAAAACATCAGCGCATGCACAAGGACGGTTGCTCGCGCTTTTAGCGTGGACGATTCGTGGAAAGGGGTTCTTACGGTTGAAATGCCAAAAATTTAGAAAATTCTCTCCGGGTGACTTGAATTTAAAAGCTTGTGCAGGGTTGATTTTCCCGGTGAAACAGTTCTGGCAATAGAACTTACCGTGACTGCCCGTGCCTCGGAAGCGTAAAAATCTTGCGATGTTTCTGATGGCGCAGTAATGAGTGTTCACCGTTCCAGAGTCTTCGTCGTATTTGCCGCCCAGCAGAAGATCAATGGGTTGACCATCAAAATTTTAGGAGACACGAAGCGCGTACAATCCTTCCACATCGTGAAAACCTATAACATTGATGGAGAGATCGTTCGCCTTTTCGAATTTGCCAATTTCACCAAGCTTCATCGGGTAAGAAATCATGCTGGTGTCGAGGATGTCTTCGAATTCGAGAAAATCGTCTAGGTCTTCGCTGGTCAGTTGTAAACCTGCGGCAAGTACCGATTACAAAAAGGATTTCTGGTCGTTCAGGTTTTGGACATTAACCACGGCGTACGATTTGCCAGCGAGTGCCTTAGGGAATGTAGGACGTTGCCTGCAGCGGTTTGTACTTTGCCGCCCTGATGACGAGGTTGTTCAGTCGGGAAATAACCAAACCACTTCCACGCTCGGCAAAAGCGTCGATAAAACTTTGAACCTTATCAAATGCTTCATCCATGAGCGCAGGAATACCGTTCGGGTTGTAGATTTCCGTGTATCGGGACCAGAAGCGCGCCTGAATTATGGTCGTATCCCTCACGAATTCGACCCCCAAGCAGATTTGGGTCTTGCAGTTGACCATCTGGTTTAGTCAAACCAGTAAAAGCGACTGCAAGGCTGTCCGAACCGACAGCAGAAATTGCAGTGGATCGATGAGTCCCAATTCTTCCGGCAGGGGCATCTCGTATTGATGGTGGCAGAACCCCTGCATTTGGGACAGACGAACGCAATCCCTCAGATGTACGAGAAAGTTGTCGACGAAACACTCGCATTCTTCTCTCAGAATGGATGAGTGCGTTGACCGAAGGTGATTGCCTAGTTGATGTTGAGAAGTGTATATTTCTGCGCAGTAAACAGAAGTGAAATATTTTTTAATATCCATTCTGAAAATATAAAATATTTATCCTTTTTTATTATTAAGGAAGAAAAAAATTTTAGGAAGGGTAGAAAAAAATGGAGGAAGGGAAGGGAAGAAAATAAAATTTTTTTAAAATGTTATTTGCATCGAAATATTTTTACATGGAAAAAAGGGAAGGACATATTTATTTAAGATTGCTAATGTTGTCCGTCCAGCTGTTGCACTTGGAGTCATAGCCCTTCCATTTAACGAAGTAAAGCATTTTCCCATCATTTCCTTTCTTCTTACGCAATACATGTTCTACTAAAACCAATTCGGGAACTGAGTTTTTTGAAGTTTCCGGTTCGTAAAAACCTCCGAGCACCGGTTAACCCGACTCGTCTTTTAGAAGATAAGTAATGGCTGAGTTTTTTGCACTTTGCGGACCGTGAAAACTTCGTTAGTAAAATTTTGCAAATATCCCTTATCGAAAATTTTCTTAACTTTGGAAATCCTGACTTTATTTCCTACGGCAAATTTGGGTTTCTTCAACAACCGTTTAGTACTAGTTCGTCTCAACAACGGTTCGTGACGTTTGGTTACTTCCCTCGGTTTAAGTTTTATGGCAGAATGAACCGTGTCATAGGAATTGGAAACTAACTCTTCGATAATGTGCGTCCACTCGCAAGTCCCCTGCCTAGTGAATCTTTTCCACATTCAAGTTTTTTGGGTTTTGTTGAAACGTTCTACCACGCTCGCCTTCTTCTCAGGGTACGTAGAGTACATATTGATGTTATGATGCCTAAGTAGGGCTTTGAAGTCTCTGTTGTAGAACTCACTACCTAATCGACCTGTAAATTTTTAGGGGGTGTCACTCCTGCGAATATTTTCTTGAAAGCTTCAGTAACGTCTACGCCAGATTTACATTTAATGGGAATGGCCCAAGCGAACTTGGACACGACATTAATGCAGGTTAGTAAGTAGTTAAAAACCCTTTATTTAGGTTAGCGTAAGGTATCATTTCGACCAAGTCAGCCTGCCATAGATCGTTCAGGCTCAGTACAGTCACTTTCCGTTTCGGAAAATTTTCGGGTTGGCTTGTGAAGTTCTTTTAAGAGTTGATCCATTTTTTTATTTCCCATTCAGAACTTTAGTTTTGTTTTCATGATTTTCTTAACGATTGAAACAGCTAGCTTTCCCTTCACGCCAGAGAATGATCATCTCTCACTCTTTGAGCGTTGGAAATTAGAACTTCATCGGCGGCATGCTGATCCTTTAAGTCCAAGCTCTCGGAATAAGAGATATCGTGTTCTTTGCACGCTTTGTCTAGTTTATTAATTCCCGGGTCTGCTCAAGCCAATCTTTTTTCAAGTTTAGTTCGCAGCCCGCAATATTGGTAGCCCGGCAAATGCATTTCGAGAGGTAACTTATCTATGAATTTGTTTACGATTGCTTTCCCAGACTTGTTAAAGGAAGCTCTTTTCGTCCCGCTCACCTTGCAAAATACAACTTGCATCAGCCTGTTATTTTTTGCGGTGATAATAACGGACGGCTCGACCCGTTAGAAGTGCGACGTTTACATTTGACGCAGTACCTCATCCTGATATTTTTGATTCCATTGTTCTTTGTATTATATACGATTTTTTTTAACCTAAACCTAAATTTTGATAAGCCAAACCTTTTTTCCCGAGCAGTTATGGTTTGTCTTTCCTGCATTTCTGATAAAATTCGACCATCTCGTTTCTATGCCCGTCAAGGCCGGCTTAACTAGATTTGTACAAAAGTCTCAGTCTTTTAATCAAATCATTAGGATTATCATAATATTTATAATCAACTCTGCTACCCGTTTTTTTAACCATACCCGTCCCTGTTTTCTTCATGTCTTCCCAAACCGGAGCGATAACTGTCCCGTATTTGGCGCTACGATTAGATTTGGGTTTGTTAGTTTTTGGGTCGTTGTTCTGATAAATAGCGTCAGTATTTTTTTAACATGGCCGTATAAGCTGCTTTAACTTCCGGCGCGACGGTAGTTTCTTTAAAATTTTTGAAAACTAGCAAATTCCAAAGCCTGCATCTTCCCACATATTGCTCCCCCTCGACCACTACATCATACTCAAAGATTTTAACAACTTGCTTACCGAAGGTCAGCTCACCTTTTTTCTTATCTTACTGTAATCCGAATACTGGGTCAGTGTCTTGGGGATTTTCAAAATATTTTATCAAGAAATATTTAGCAGTGTCTCCAATATTCTGACCAGGTAACAAACTATCGAGGGACCTTATACTGACTATGTTAGGGAGTTCCGGCGGAGTAGAAGTGCGCCTTGCTTGTGCCGCAGAATATGCAGGGGTGAGTTTAGGACCAGTGCTCGTAGTTGCGTATTCTGTTTTGGACTCGGGAGGAATTCGCATTATAGGAGCTTGAGCAGCTGGAGTTGAATATTCGGCACGACTGAAATCGAGAGGGGTTGACAATTTCTTCTCACTAGGAGTAACAGCTTGGGAAGGGGATGGTGATAAGCCCAATGATTCGTAGCCATCCTCATCACTTTCTTCCTCTTTAAAAGCTTTAATCGGCGTAGTTTGTGTAGCTAGAGTGTTTTTAATTGGTTTAGTTTGCGTGGCTAGAGTGTTTTTAAACGGCGTAGTTTGTGTGGCTCCACAGAGGACCGGTCTCGGTTTCAGGGTGCTTACTACAGGTTAAAAAAATTCTTGTAGCGATTCTCCTTGTTCTCTCTCCCCCAAACGTTGATTTAAAATTTTTTAGTTAAAAGTCTTCTGAGTTTTGCGATTTCTTGTTTTGTTTCCATTCTTTTGTTTAATAGGCAAAAACGAACGTTTATATCTGCCCTCGTTTAACGTTTTGTTAATTGCTAAAAACCCATAAGGCTCTTTCCAACAATTTTGACACAACGTTTTAAAGTCTGAAATTTCTATGTCAGGGGCAACGTGAGTTTTGTAAACGTGTTTCAAATTTAACTCATCTACCGGAAAAAGAATTAATAAATTTGCATTGTCTCTAACCACTTGTTTAGGAATTCTCGTTTAGGACTGACTGCAATAAAAAACATCAGCATTCGAATGACTCCCTTGAGCGAAGTAACATTCGATATTTTTTGCTTGTCCAAAAGGCAATCATCACAAACAATCAGGTTTCGATAACTTTGGTCCATTTCTTCGGGTGGAATTAAATCAATATGAGAATCGTGAAAAAAAGCGACACTGTCCTATTTTTTCCTCATTTTCACCAAATATAGACTGTTAAGCTTTGTACTTTGACTGACATAAAGTTTTACTGTAAATAAATAACCGGTCGTAGTCGAGCCATCTTTCGTTACAGATGAAATTAAACAGTAAGTTAGTTTTTCTGCAATTTGCGGGTCCTATGATTAGACATCTGATATTTGAAGGTATAAATGGATGATTTTTAGCCTTTTACTTAGCTACCAAAAAGTCATAGTTTTTAATTTCCATAGCTTTTTTTATTTACACATTTTTAATGTTTACAGAGATACCAAACCATATAGTCTTCATCCATAAATTTGTCGTTGGAAACATCTGAATGAGCTACTCCGTAGTCTATGTTGCACCATAATTTCACGTTGCTGGGAGAATCATCAGTGACATACACTGCGGTAATTTTCCCGGTGACTTCCATCAAGTTTAAAGCATTGTAAGGTGGCAAGTGAGAGGGTTTGTCGATAACGTCTTTGTTAAGTTTCCCTCTCGTTTTGTTAATGTTCTCGTACACCCAAGTTCTAAGACAGAGGTTTGTCTCCTTCGTTCACCTTTTCGCAAGAGGGGTAACAAGGATAAACCGCGAGCATAGAATTGGGATAATTGAATGTAGTCAAGGACACGGGTTTTTGCTCATCACACTCGATCGCTAGATTTTTACAGAAGTACCGTTTCAGATTTTCAACAGTTTTCGAGTTTCCGGGTCGCTGGGTGAAATCCACTCTTTATATTCCGATTTTTCGTCCGAAACGGGAGTCCCCGGACCTTTTAAATCTTGAAAATGAATGGAAGGAGACAAGGAAAACATTACACCATTGTTAATCTTTGTGCCTTTGTCGTTCTTAACTTTCAGCAAAATTTTTTTTGCAAGAGATTGGAATGATTTGTTTGCCAGGATGGTTGAGACATTTTGAGGTATTTTGAGGTTCTTCCTTTTGTTATATACGAGAAATTTTAAAAATAAGCCTCATCGGTACATTTAAAAAAATTTCTCGTATTTAAAAAAGGATGTCAGTCAATAAGTTTGGTCAAGCATTGAAAAGAACGAGGGGGAACAGGTTGAAGTTATGGGAGTCCTTCTGAGAGGACAGCCGGGACTAGAATACGTTTTAACCCCATAAAACAACTACGACATACAAAGCAAGCGCGTGTAAATAAATTAGGAGCTGCTATCGAACCTAAAGATGCGGTAACTTATTCTCAGATCGGTAGTCTGGCAACGGACGTTCAGAAACTCAAAACCAACTGGCCTCCTGCCATTACTCTTCTCTCCGAAGAATTGGCTTCCGCCATTTCTAGTACGGAAAAAAATTCGCTGTGCGTAGATGAGGCTGACGGGAATTTCTACGCGAGGACATTGCTTTCCCCAGACATGCTGCTGATGCAGCATCGACAGTATACGTTGACAGAAATTGCTTATTACAGGATGACCAAAAAGTGTACTTTACGCAACCCACAGGCAGATTAGAAATTTAGGCGATCCTACTTTGGGAAATGATGCTGTTACTAAAGTATTCGTTGACAACAATTGTTTATTACAGGATGATCAAAAAGTGTATTTCAACGCAACCCACAAGCAGATAAGAAATTTAAGCGAGCTTGCTTTGGAGAATTATGCTGTTACTAAAGTAATTGTCGACAACAATTGCTTGTTACAAGACGATCGAAAAGAGCACTTTAATGCCACGAGGCGACGCGGCTACAAAGAAATTTGTGGATGAAAACAGTTTCATGCTGATCAGTTTCATCATGAAAAGCCCTTTGGAAAAAACGAGTGATTGGTTCGTTAATTCCGGTCCTCTCTCGAGCTTCGTGTGTACGAGTTCAGGTTTAATTCATAAAGCAATTTTCTACTGCAGTAATCCGAGCGTTGCATTAATTGCACTAATTTTACTAAATGTAAAATAGGTATGAAAGCCCTTTACATTATGAAAGTAAAGGGAGAACATTCGACAGTTACCGTTTTCAAAAATCCTCACGTAATAGAAAAAATTTGCCCATCATGGTAGAAGCATTCTAAGAGTTTCACCCAGAAGACGTTTATTTCCAGTTAGATTGGCACGTAACTTTTCAATAGATGACTCGTCTCGTCCTATTTAAAACAGCTTCGTAATTACGTACCTTAGAGAAGGTATATAGGAAAAATAAGCAAAAGTGACCGCACCAAATCTGGTCAAAGTTTTATACGCGTTCGTAATTGTATTTTATTCCCGGTCCCAAGTAGTTTACAACTGACCGGGGAGGACCCATGTTGCCAAAACTATCGAAATAACAAAGTTCTCCAGAAACGCTGGAATAAGCTACCCAATGACTTCCATCTCCATCGTGGAAATCTTCCAAGTTTACTATTCCGTTTTCACCAGTAGGCCAAAGTTTTAAGGGAAGCGTGTCATTACTAAAAATACATCTGAATTTTGGAATTTTCATTGCTCTAGCCAATCCGTTTAAATCAAAGTTTGTTAAAGGTTTATTAAAGTCGATTAAACCCTGGGTGGTCTTAAGTAAAGACCTCTGCCACGGGGCAATTTTTTTTACTTGTTTTTTGCTTAATATTTTTTTCTTTGAGTCGGAACCTTCCACTTGCTTGTGATGCCGCACTAGTTCAGCTAGAATTATTGCATCATTTTGTGCCTTTTTACGGCGGATACCACCCCCGCAGTTCCATCCACCAAACCTTCATTCCCGGCTAATATCGGTCCTAACAGTGTTAATGGCAAAAAGCCGCCTTTCTTTTTTCGCGATTTTGTCTTGAGCTCCATATTGTCTTTTTTATTATTACTATTCAATAAACAACTTCGAATTTGCCTCTGTCGAACTTTAGATTCATTTTCCTGTCTCCAATGAGGAGAGCGTGACAAGTAGTGTTAGCTGGAACTGATGCTCTAAACTTCAGTTTGACTTGTACGTCCACGATTCCAGATTGAAGCCTCTCGGACTGTTTGGAGCAATCCAACACCATGAGAGAATAGGCTTTCTTGAACTGAAACAAGTCAAAACTCAAGTCGTTGGTGTCGTAGCACAGCTGCCTAAATTGCTGCGCCATTCTGTGCAAGACGACGTCCTCTCCAGTAGCATAATTTGCGTTCAAATCGAGAAACGGATATCTTTCTGAATTTAGAGTCATGTGAGCGTCTTGCAGGATAGAACACGCAAGGGTTTTTGACTAAAGATTCCTGCACGTCAGTTTGAAAAGCTAGAACTATCCACCTAGGTTTTTCAACAGCGGAAGTTGTGAGCACGTGCCAGGTGAAGCTGGTGTTTTGAGGGAGCACGCAGCTATCGTAATGCTAATGCCTAAATCCTAAATCCACTATCGCTCCATGGTCGATGAGATTGTAGAGTTTAAGTTTCTGCTCGTCCAAGGCAGTGACATGTGGAACGATCCAGCTGATGGTATTTAGAACGACTTTGCCATTGGCTGCTCCCACTGCTTTGAAGATGGTGTTCGTATCACTCACTCGCATGAGTGTGAGTACGTGTTTAGTTCCGTAGATTAGCTTATCGTAATTTTCAAAAAGTCCCATGACGTGTTTCAGAGGGATAGCGAATGTAAAACTTCCCTTGGGAGTTATTTCAACGATGATGGACGCGTGCCGCTGTTTGTATCCCAAGTTGTCTGTTAGTTCAGCAGCATTTGAAGCCATACTATACAGCTCCCAGCACTGGCCGAGCAAAGCCGGTTGCTCTGCTGAGCCGTAGGTGAGCAGTCCCTTCATCAGAGTACCGAATCTGGGATAATTTAACTCTTCGACTTGTTTATCACCTAGATGGTATTTGATATTAGAAAACAGGAACATGGGAGCGTTATTAATTAGAATAGCTACGTCAGCGTCCATGTAAGCAGAGTCATCGTCTTTCAGCAACCTCCCTTTAATCAGGAGGTAACTGTCGGCAACGTGCAGAAATAAATCTTGGTTTTCAACATGGATTCGAATTTCTGAATATAGGTTGTTGAGATTGGTGCCAACAAAAGCATTGTTTTTCGTGGTAGGTATAAAACTCGACCGATGAATCATACAGCAAAGGTTCGTTGATTTTTAAGTAATCTTCTACTGCGCTCATTTTCTGGGTGTTGTTATAAATTTGATGAAAGCTTTGTTTCTAGGCATCAAACAGTTTTTTTTTATTATTAGAGTTAAAATTAAGAAAGAGTCCTTTCCCTTTTTTCCAAACACAAGAATATTTATCCTTTTTTAAATTTAACTCGTAGATCTCAAATAAAGTCGCACCGTGAGCGTTTCGCTACTTAAATCCAACGGCTCGTTGGTCTGAGACGTGAGCCAAACTCTTATATTTCTGATTAACTTTGTAGTAACTGGGAGGTAAACTAAATTATGAGGGGACTCTATGATTTTGAAACCGGGAGGTGAATTGGGATAAAAGGCGTATAAAGTGGGCTGAGTGTCGTTGTTTAGATACGAATTGGCGATGATATCCACGTGTACGAAAATTGTGTTGATGCTCATAATGTCGACTATTATTTTGATTTTCTCGACTTTTCACGTACTTGCCTAAGTCAAACCCCAAAACTGGAGCCAAACTCTTGTTGCCCTTAAAGGATAAGCCAAAGTTTGGATCAGTAATAATAAAGTTGGTTCTTAAAGTGTTTAGATTTGGGAGAATCGGAATGGCATTCTTGCTGTGCCCATTTGCATCTATCGCCGACTTGAGAAATTTATTCAAATCTTTAATTTCGTAAGCCCCCGGGGTGACTAACACTTTCTGCCATGAGGCACCAGCATCGGTCGTGTATTGAATTTCGTTTTTTTTTTAGGTGATGTTATGAATGCTGTTATAAGTGTCTAACTTAAGCAGAGTCAATTCGTAATTTTTTTTCAGAGTCCAAATGAATGGGAGTGTTTAGATTAATTCTCAAATCAGAGTCTTTGCCTGAGAGAATAATTGAACAGGAATCCATGATTTGATCTTTTTTTTTAATGCAATATACTCGGAAAGGAGAAAAAAATGTGAAAGCTCAAAGGGCATTTGCATGACTCCTCCAGTTTTGGGAACCCTAATATGTTGCTCATTCATCATTTTTACATTTGGAAGCATTTTAGAGTTACCACAAGGTGAAAGCTCAAAAAGCATCTGCATGACCCCTCCAGTTTTGGGAACCTCCAAAATGTTGCTAATTCGTAATTTGTACAGTTTGAAGGACTCGAGAGCTTTTTAAAATAATAACAACATGAAAGCTCACAGAGCATTCGCACGACCCCTCCAGTTTTGAGACCCCCAAAATGTTGCCGATTCATCATTTTTATTCTTTGAAGTGCTGGAGAGCCTTTTAAAGTTATTACAATGCAAAAGCTCACAGAGCATTCGTAACTTTGACGTGACCTTCACGTGGCCTTCCCGTTCGGACGCATTTAGTTGACAAAAAGACTCATGTAGCTAAAGGACATTTGTTTGGTAGCAAAAGGCACATTACCAGGGGTGACCCACTTTGACCTCGACCCGGTGACCCATCTTGGCTATGGCCGCACTTCCAGCATGCAAAAGATAACAGAAAGCACCTTCCTCCAAATCTAAAAAGGTAGCAATAGGCACTTTCCCACCCTCCTCCAGATTGACGACCTTGACCCACCCTCCTCATGACCTTGACCCGGCTTGACCCACCCTCCTCACGACCTTGACCCTCCAAATTGATGAAAACTAAAAGGTAGTAAAAGGTCTACAAAGGTAGCAAAAAGCACTTTCCCACCCTCCTCCAGATTGACGACCTTGACTTTGACCCAGTTTGACCTTGATCCAGTTGACCTTGACCCGGTTTGACCTTGGGGGGTGTGGGTGGGTTCCTGCCATATCGCAAATCCCCTCTACTACGGATTACTTCCTCCAGGGCGTGAATGGCTGTGGGAGTTCAATTGTTTTAGGGTATTGGTTCAGAAATGACGAATATGCATATTTCATGTTGCTGGCTGGATAATGATAAACTGTTATGACGAATAATTACGACATTAAGTGCGTTTTAGCCGTTAGACTCACTATGACGATGAGTCCACTTCTCGCGTACGGGTAGACACGTTCTAAAAATGTAATGACTTGCAGACTGAGCTTTAATAATTTAGTCTGGTTAGGACAAGGTTTGTTGCGGTTTAAACATTGGCGTAATCCATTTTTGTCCTTCGTGGGTGTGAGAAAATAGTGTCAATGACTACTTTGGGAATTATTTACTGACAAAATGCAAGCTGCAAATGAAAATTTCGGAAAAATTGGGCTTAGTTTTTCTGTTTCCTTTAATTTTGACTGAACCAGCAGCAGACTCACTAAAGGGCTCAGGGGGAGCAAAAGAGGCTGGGGCAATCCCCGCCCCAAACCAACCAAAAAAAGGGCGGGGGGTTGGAGCTTGCATTCGTTAAAACTCATATTCGCCACATGCAAGTTGATATTGGAAACTTTTTCCGCGAGGTTGAATTGTCCCATGTTTTGTGATCCGATTGAAGGGTCACAAAACCAATCGGGCCACACCAAAACTGACTAAATAAAACAAATTACAATAAAGTTAAAACCAAAACAAAAACCTATAAAGAGGTGGCTAAGTTGAGAATGGTTCGCCCTATAGGCAAAAGGTAGTACGAAATTGTTGAAAACCAATTTCTTGTTGACGTAGCACTTTATTACACATCTGCACGATAGTGGAGTTGAGTCAATACACAATTTTAAAAAAGGAGTGATATCAACACACTAAAACATTCGCCAAGTTAATCGCACCGAATAATACTTTGGACGTTAAATGAAAACTTGAGTGTGACGCTCTTTTAGTGTGACTACAGTTATTGTTGTTCTTCGTATTCGGAAAATTTTGCTCTCACTTACAGATCGAACCAAAGAACCGATTTTCAATTTTAATAGCTTAAAATTGAGTATTAAAAAGACTCTCTTATAACAGTTATTTTAAGGCGATTACAGTATTAGTTTTTGTGTTATTCTTGTTGAAACAATGAACAAAATAATGGATATCAGTATTAAAAACGCTTAAACGTATGAAATACGGATGTAAGCCTTAGAAAACATAAGCCCTAAAGGAACATATATTAGAAAAAGACATGTAAGCCATCAGCATCGCGCTTATACGTGTAAAAGAAGCTCCAGCTTGTTTTTTGGAACACTGGAGATTCTTTTTAATGTATTAGTGCATGCTGATGACTTACATTTCTTTTTCTAATATCTGTTCCTTTAGGGCTTTACGCTTTTTAAGGCTTACATCCGTATTTTATACGCTTAAGCGTTTTTCATACTAATCATATTGTAGCCTGTCACTTTCATCATGTAACGTTTTAAAACATGGACAACAACAAACAGTGTACCAAGAAAATATAAATGAGAATAAATACAAAATCCTATTGACCTAGCTGCAGCTTATCTCTGCACAGTGCTGTGTAGGAAAAGAACTTAAATATTACACAAGTAATGCTGACATTTATAGGACGTTTTTAAAATTCAAGCTTGTTCACAATATGTCGCAATATTCTTTTAATA